>OZ012614.1:5733707-5839135 GCA_963942555.1 Aleiodes leptofemur
AGAGAGAGAGAGAGAGAGAGAGAGAGAGAGAGAGAGAGAGAGAGAGAGAGAGAGAGAGAGAGAGAGAGAGAGAGAGAGAGAGAGAGAGAAAAGCTGTTTATTCATTCCCTGAGATACAAAGATCCCCTAAGGGAAAAACTACAAATTACATGATTTTTACATTGAGCACATAGCTTGAGATTTTTGAGCTACACATTATTGTTACTTTATGTAATTTTCTTTCATTCATCCATACGTTCATTCAATACAAGTGATTACAATCATTATTAATATAAATTAATAAATTAATCATTATTCAAGACGAACAAATTAGTCATTAAAATGTTGTTCAGTCAATCAATTTCGTACATTTATATTCATTATGGGTTAAAGTTATTATTCATTAATTTTTACTATAATATTTGACTTGAGTTGAAATTATTCAATCAATAGTTCAGTTCATTGCAGGTTTCGTTTATTTATTTATTCATATATATATATATATCTTTTTTTTTTTTTTTTTTTGTTTTTCTTTTTTTTTCGTTCTTTAAATTATTTTATTATTATTATTATTATTATTATTTTTCTCTATATTTTCAATTAATTTTCATTATGATTCTGATTGTTCTTGTTATTTTATAAAATTTTTGAATTTCAGTGAAAATTTTATCAGTTGAGAGCCGTTATTATTTTTCAGGATTTTTGAGAGACTTGTTTTTGCCCTCTAGTTGTAGGTCTTTTATTCATCTGATGTAATTGATTTTCTGAAGGAGTGCAATCCTTCCGTTTACGCTTCTTCTCGCTGTTGATGAGCAAGGGTGCATCTTTTTTTCCCTGAGCCTCCACAGTCTCTGTTATCTCCCCACTGCTGCTTCCATTTTCATTAGCAATTTCATCAGCAATGCTCTCAATGTCATCAGAAGGATCAGTAATTGCTTTAACATCATTCATTCGAAGGAAATTGAGCACAGGAGATCCATCATCAACTCTTCCATGAATCAGACTGTTTTTGATCCACAAATATTTCAGAAGACCCGCCTTTTTTGCCTTACGGCCTTCAAGAAAGATTTGTTTCATGTAGGGAGTGAGCCTTTCATTGATATACACAGTATCCACCGCAGCATCGAAGAAGCCCAGATCAAGAGTAGTAATCACCTTTTGCCTATTTTTTATTTTTTCAAATACGTTTGTTTTAAAAGTTTCACGGACAAAGTTGACGACAATTGGTGGATTAACTGATTCTCCATTCTTCAGCTTTCTGAGAGTCTTTCCCGCGCGGAAACAAGAGCATGAATCACGATCATCAGCATTAAGTCCAATAAATTTCAATAATTTTATAACAATGTCTGTCACGTTTTCGTTGTCTCTCATAGAAATCCCATTGATTTCAATACAATTCCTCTGTTGTTTCTGTTTCATGACTTCGAGTTGGATAGAAACATGGTCAGTATCTTCACGCAACAACTTATTGTCTTCTTCGATTTTTACAATCGATTGAGCATTATCGGAAATTTTTATCTCAGCTGATGTCAAACGCTTCTGTTGATTTTCAAAGTTGGCAGCAGATTTAGCCATCTCTTTTTGAATATTAGAGAGGATATTTCCTTGTTCTACCAGTAATTTGAAGACATCTGTAATTGATGGTTCCTTTCCATCCAGTGGTTCCGGCATTGTTGATTGGACAATTAGTTTTTTGATAGATAAATTGATAAATTACAAGAAATCACGATGTAGTAGACACAAGACGAAAATTTAAATAAGTGTTTACAACTGTCAAGTCATTTAAGATCAGCTGTTATCAGAAAACCTCAAAAGCACCGTCGATAATCATCATTTCCAAGTTATCGATCGTCATATGCAAAACCAGTATACAGGTGTCACTGGTGAAAAAATTACTTCAATGACTCACCCCTCTAACACCACTTCCATACAGTATATCCAATGCTCAACGTTTCCCGCCTTTTCAGTTTTTGTTTTTGTTTTTTTTTTTTTTTTTTTTTTTTTTTTTTTTTTTTTGGCAGAATATATAAAAAAACAATTAAACACTGACAAATCACTTCAGAATTACAAAATTAAAGTTAATGTCTTGAAAAGAAGAACACATATTCACCATAGATATGATGAACAATGATAAACTCGCTGTCCATTCACAGCTCAATTAGAGGTTATAATACAAACCAAAATAATAAAACAGAAAAATTAGATATATTTGTATATTTCTCAAATAGATTATTATTTCAAATAAAATCTTAGAAGTCAGACTCTCTCCTCCTCCCGAGAAAACTCAATGGGTATGTCCACCACAAGTTATAAGACGTAATTTTCAGCTGACAGAATTAATTCACCATCATACACAAAGAGAGAGAGAGAGAGAGGGAGAGAGAGAGAGAGAGGACTCATTGTCTACCTTCACGACTGTTATTGAGGAGAAAGGCGCGAAGGGCAACTTTGAACGAGGAAAGGGTCGGAAGGTCACGAATCGCACCAGGCAGGGAGTTCCACAAGTACGCAGCAGAAACCTGAAAAGAGCTACGCATGGTCTCCGTTCTGAAAGGACGAATCATTAAGGGAATCACCTCCCCCCTGACCGGACGGCTACTCTGACTGACCACCAGCAAACTTGGCAGGTACCCCGGCTCACCTGTCCGGAGCAGTCTGAACACCAGACATGCAAGGAAGTAAGTTCTCCGCATCCCACAGGTCATCCAGCCCAGCCGCCCACGAAATGGGGAGATGTGCTCGTCTCGTCTAACCCCAAAAACGTACCTAATCCCCAGATTGACTAGACGCTGCAGCTTGAGGGACAGTTCCTCAGACAAACCGCTATAAACGACTGAGCAGTAGTCGATCATCGGAAACACCAGCACCTCGATGAGATGCCGGCGCAGACTGAGAGCAGTACTCGACCTAAAAAAGCGTAGGCGATACATTACCGAGTGCACCCTTCCGGATACACTCGCTACATGTTCCTTCCACAACAGTTTGCTGTCGAGCACCACACCCAGGATGCGCAATGAAGGAACCAACAAGACTCTAGCGCCCCCGATCACAACCCCCACACCAGGTATTGAGTACACCTCGTTGACAAAATATGGGGACCCAAACACAATCGCCCTCGTTTTTGAGACATTGAGCTTCAGCCCATTGCGCACTGCCCAGTCTGACACACTGTCACCCGCACTCCCCATTCCAATCAAGACTGTCTCCAGATCCTCCCTTGAAAAATGATGGTAGATTTAAAGATCATCAGCGTAAATTTGGTGATGTATATTGCCTGGAAGAATCTGGCCAATGTCATTGACGAAAAGAAGAAAGAGTAGCGGGCCCAGCACCGAGCCTTGAGGTACACCCCTGTTCAAAGGACTAAACGAAGAGCAAGCACCCGAGCTGCCCAGCGTGGCCTGTGAGCGACCACAAAGATATGAGGCTATCCATTTCAGAGCATCATTCGAAAACCCATAGTTCCTCAGTTTCTCAAGTAGCAATACATGACACACCGAATCGAACGCCTTGCTGAAATCAAATGAGAGAAGAATCGTCATCTGTCGTCTGTCTATGCCTGTCCTAACGTCATTCGTCAGTTTCAGTAATGCTGTCTGTGTGCTGTTATGCGGTCGAAAGCCAGTTTGTAGTGGATCTAAGATAGAGCGCATAGCAAGGTATTCAAGGATCTGCAGCGAGGCAAGTCGCTCTAAGACCTTGGACAAGAAGCACAATAGGGCTATCGGCCTATAGTCACTCGGAGATGTTGGATTTTTTACCTTACCAAGAGCTACTATCAGAGATTTTTTCCAGTCCGAAGGGAAACAACTGTCAGAAAAAGAAGTATTGAAAATTGTGAGCAGTGAAGGTGAAAGTATTGACAGAGCAGCCACAACGACAGAGCGCGGAACACCATCAGTCCCCTTTGCTTCCGAGGCGAAGTGACTAATGGCGTCCCTCACCTCCTCAGCAGTCACAGGTCTGAAGGCAAATCCATTCACTGCCGCACAGCCATTCTCTGAAAGCGACTGCAGAAAAACGTCGATAGGAGGGTCAGTTGGGTCGAATGAAACAGCAGCAAAGTGCACGTTCAGTGCATCATGGTCAACATCAGTTGGTGTATCATCACCACCTCTCGCAATACCCAGATGGCGCAGCTCCTTCCAGATCCGTGCAGGATCATTCAAGACACTCAGCTTACGCTGAAAGAACTCTTGCCGTGCACCCTCCACTACATAATGAGCGCGATCACGCACCAGTCGGTACTCGAAGAGAGCCGCTTGGGATCTACATCTCTTGTAAATCCTATAGAGACGGTCTCTCTCCGACACCAATGCTACCACACTCCGAGTAAACCATGGCTTACGCCGTGAATTGTTCTTGATCATTTTCAGCGGCACCAACAGCTCAATGGCCTCCGTCACATTACTACTCAGACATTGAACCATTTCCTCCAGTGCCGAGCTGTCACTTAGCAATGACCAGTCACAGTTGGACAAATGTGCTGTCAAACCTGCCACGTTTAGCGAACTGAAGTCACGATAGCTAATATCCCCTGAAACCACTGGGCTGGGCACAGTGACCCTAATCACAGCCATAATAAGGTCATGTCCATCCACAAAGGGAACATCCGTTTGCGAATGGGAGATGAGATCATCTTCTTGGTCAATTAAGCACAAATCAAGCCAAGTATCTGAAGTTGTCGTGTGATGAGTGGCATCGTACGGCACAATACGAAGCGAGTTGTCCGTGCAGAAAGAGCGCACGAATGCCGCATCATCATTACCGACTGACAGCAGATCAGCATTGAAGTCGCCTAGAATGACCTTAGAGCTGTATTCCTGTACATAAGATTCAAGGGTCGGTACGAAATCGCTGCCCTGAACGAAAGGTGCATGGTTGGGTCTATAGACCGTACCTACCAACAGCGGAAAAACGCCTTTGCCGGATATCTCGCATAGGAGATACTCAGGCAATCCCGGCTTACGGCACCAAGCATGCGTAGATGAAGCCAAGAATTTGACCGAAAAGCACTTATTAATGTATAGCGCCACCCCCCCTCCTCGAGTATTCCGATCACAACGATAGAGCACATAACCCTCAAGCGCTATGACGTCATCCTCAATCAGGGGACAGAGCTTCGTTTCAGACATGGCAATAACATGGAACGGCGGACGAGCATTCAGAAAAAGTTTCACCCTCTCCAGGTGCGCCCTGATCGAATTGACATTAAGATGACAGATCCGAAGACCATCCGAGTCCAGCAGGGCCACCGACGTATCAGCATCACCACCCAAAACTAGTGAACCCATGGCCGAGGACATGGAAGGACGGTTCAAAGGAGGAGATATTAGCAATGAAGAAGGATCAGACAACGAGTCGGAAACCTGCTGAGAAGAAGATGGTGGAGTTGAAGTCGAAGCAGAAAAAGTCGTAGAAGAAGAAGAAGAAGAAAACAGTGGAGAAGAGGAAGAATTATGAGCAGAAGTAGAAGTAGAAGCCTTAATGGAAACAGAATTGTCAGAGTTTATGATGAGCCCTTCACGAAGTTTTTTAACTCATCCAATGATGAGATTCGAGTTGGAGCACCCTCTTTACCTCTCTTAACAAAAATAGAACCATCGCGTACGTAAGTAATAAAACCCCGGACCCTAGCTGCATCCCTCACTGAGCGTCGGAGCTCATGCAAATCTGATGGAAGAAACTCGTTAATATTAATCATGGAGGGTTCAAGTGGCAACACCGCTCCAGAAGCTAGCACAAGATCTTTGTCAAGGTCAGAGGAGTGTAATTTACCTCGCCGGGCTTTAGCTGTTATTAGGCCATGAGCTAAAGCACCTGATGACAACGTCACCACCATGGATGTTGCTCTCTTTGCAGCAGCTGGTCCAGCACTCGTAACCCCCCCAGTAGAAGTACCAGCAGCTGCATCAACTTTTTGCTTCGGTCGAATGCACCTGACACTAATCACGTTCATCTCAGAGCAGACCGGATACACCGTACGAATCACTGCAACAGCAAGGCCTCTAGAATCAGCACCAACTTGAACATGTACACCTGAGATGATCACATCAGGTATCATCTTCACTCTCTCTGCATTTATTGCAGCAATAGAGTTTGCCAGCTCCCTTATTGAGCCCTCCACCAGGCCCACTCTATTTTCTACAGCCTCAGGTACACCAACAGTTCCGGGAGTTTCCCCGGCAGCCGACCCAGCAGCCTCGACCGCAGCACGAAGTTCACGTTGACCAGCCTCTACCACCCCCATACGACCATCAAGTGAAACTACGTCTGTCGCTACTCCATCCACCCTCTGAATCACCTCATCAACCTTCTGCACAAGAGGAGAAATCTTGTCCAGTGCGGCAAACTTCACCGAGACATCAGCTTGGAAAGCGTCCATGCGCGACTTCATTTCCTGTTCGAACGCCAGCGAGCGTTCATTCATTGCAGTCAGCTGTGTTGCAATGGTTGTAAGCGTAGGCATTAGCAGCCCCAGTTCACCTGCTAATGGCGGAATATTCACCAGCAAATTTCCCATGCCAGGCGGAGGAATCATACCCCGTGCAGGAACCAGCAGCGGAGACAACACTGCTGCGAATGATGCCCCCAGATCATTTGAAATACCTTGTTGATCTGTCACCGAAGCACTGCGTGTTCGCTTCGTTATTGGAGAGTTCACAATTGCTACGTAAACGCGGCAGACCTTGACCGTTTCAACCCCATTGAAACGAGAGAAAAACTTCGCACATGCCGGATGAGCCCACTTCTTGCAGTGCGAACACTGCTGCACTTTAGTTGACCCTTTGCTTGTACTCACGAGTCCGCATACAGAACATAACTCGAAAGGAGTCTCGTCCTCAACGTCTGACATTTCAGTTTCAGCAATTAGACTTAATATTCAGATAAACCAGAAAAAAGAATAAGTAAAAATGAAAGATAAAATAAAATAAAATAAAATTAAAGATAAAGATAAGATAATTGATTAATAATTAATAATAATTATAATCAATTAATAATTAATTATCAAAAATAGAAGAAATAAATGGCAATAATGCTATTCACGCTGTTCAAAAAGTACAAGTCGTCTGTACTGTCAGTTCTCCAAAGGTAAGTTGCGGACTATCGGTATAGTAGAGCACAGCACTTCACTCCAGCTTCACTTTCCCATTGTAGATGGCACCCAGATCCAAAGCTTCACCCACGTGAAACAACGATGTCAACGAAAAGAGCTCCGTAAAGTTGACCCCCCACGTATGGATATTTACAATTTTTTTAATTGCAATCGTTTGACGGACGACTGACGGTGATTGGCAGATAATTATTAACGTTTGACGGATAATAGTTTTCTTAAAATAAATTTTTCAAAATTGACCAAAGAACAAATTTCAGTTGGCCCCCCCATTTTGGAATTTTTCATTTTTAGAAATAGCTATGGAAAGAAAATCGTTTGACGGTTTTTGACAGACCATCAATTAATATAAAATATTAATATTTTTCCTTTAATTCCATGATTCCCTATTCCGGTGTTGAAAATAAATAGAGTTTCGATTCACAAGTTCGGCACCAGAGTCTAACCCAATCTGAGAGCCCGGGAACTGGTGACGATTTAAAAATTGTACAGTTCGAGTGAAGCAGACAACATTTTAGGTAGAAGTGAAAATAAATTTAGATAAATTGATTGATTAATTTTTCTTTTCAAAATGCCTTGGTCTCAAGCTATTAAAATATTTTCCATCAACACTGCCATTCTCCGTTCTTCATTATGGCTCGATGATGAAGAATCCTGTAATTCATTAATCATTCAATGAATCTGAGCTTATTTACAATTGTTCCTAAACTGTTGATTGTTTCACTCGAACCGTACAATTTTGAAATCGTGGCTAATCGTGCCTCTTTGGCTAGTTCAACATTATCACTAAAATATCACGAAAGCTAGTTGGTGACATCTCTCCGTCGTGGTGCTAAAGGGGGAAGGGGGCTGCCCCACCACTATTATTTGCTGCAAGTATCACCCCCTTGGTCACTTGCCATCAAACTCGAGACGACGTCAGATCGTGAAAGTATTTTTCAAATCTTAGCAGTTTTTCTTATCATTTTTTAAAATTATCGTCACCTTGAAATATCTCTGATTGGAAGAATGCCGCGTGATCGGAAAGCAAGCGTGAGTATCAAATCCTCAGAATATCTCGGAAACGAATGGAAGTACGCCTTTTTTATTCTCACCCTTTTTGCTTCCGAATGGAAGCATTGTAAACGCGATTTTTTTCGATCTCGAGATTTCATCGGAATATGACTCAGAATGTTCCAAAACGTCGAGAAATGACATTTTCAAAAAATGTCTGTATGTATGTGTGTGTGTGTGTGTGTGTGTGTGTGTGTGTGTTTGTGTGACAGATATCAGCTCATTGCTCCGGAACGGTAATACTTGGTGACCTGAAAATTTAACAGTACTTTCTCTCCCCATGCAAATTGCTCTCCGTGAAATTTGAGCGAAATCGGTTGAGTACTTTTCGAGAAAAATCAAATTTTCGAAAAATCGTTTTTTCGATTTTTCTCCGCGAAAAATTGATTCACAGCCCCCACTCTCAGCGATGAAATTCATCTCATTTGAACACACAATTTTCACTCGGGGTAAATTTTGCTGCGATTTTTCGTTTGCGGATAATTTCAATTACAGTGTTTTTTATCCTGAATTTTGTATACACGATAGCTCAAAAACTATTTGAGTTAGAGATTCCAAATTCCGTGGGTTTGTGCATCTAATGAACGAAAAGTTTGGTATTGAAATTCGGCGAAATCGGTCAAGTTGTAACGAGCCCCGAAGGATCTCGTTCGTAGCGGAACATCGGCAGAGCACAGGTAAGTGCAATAACCATCGCGCACAACCCCTAGGCCAAAATTAAAAGAATCAACCCGTTCATCCCCGTAACGCAACGCCCCAAAACCCCGTGACGAACCCCGAAAACGCGACCGTTTAAAGCGGAAGCGAGGTTAGGGATGGGATCCTGCGTGAAAAACCCCATAACAAAGGGTGCTCCCAATAAGGGGATTTTTGTAGGAATTAAGGGAAAAATTAATCGAGGAAAATTCGGTTTCGTTTGGTAAATTTTAAGTAAGGATTGGGAGGCAACAGCGGACAAGATCCGAGTCTCAATGTACGCCAATCACATTTTTTTGGGTATTAAAGGCCCGGTTATATTTAGGAGGCATCGGCGGACAAGATCCGTGCCTCAAGTATTTGTTTAATCAATTTTGTTGTTGTTGAAGAATTTAGGGGGCATCAGCGGACAAGATCCGTGCTCCAATAATTAATAAAAATAGTAGTCGTAAAATCCCGGAGAGGCGCGCCCAAAAATAGCCCGGTCGCGACAAATTTTATTTGTTTAATAAAAAGTCAGCCCAAAATCCCCGTTTAAATTCAAATGGAAAATGCGCGAAAAAGTCCCGTCGCGAAAAGGTATGTCATGTGCCCTAGCGGTGAAAAGGGGCATGAACCGTTCGAGTCGAAGGACACGAAAGACCGAAGGCAGTCGAGTGTACGCCGTGAGTGCAAGCAACACGTGGTTCACCCGGTACATTTTCGCGCGTGGTTTTTTTTTTGCGAAGAAGGAAAAAAGGGAAAAGAGAGAAAAAAAAAAAGGAATAGAAGATAGTGGGGAGTGAGTTTTTTAAGTGGAGAAAAAGCAGCAGGAAAAGAGAATGGAGGAGAAAGGAGAGAAGACGCCACAGGATTTGGTGAGCCTTTCTTTTTATACCCGTTTCTAGACTTTGCCCCAAAATCATTCCCACTAATTTATTTGTTTCTTCCCTTTCCCGTTACATAATTAATTAATTCCCGTTTTAATTAATTAAGAAAATCTTTCGTAACCACCGTGTCGTTCGTTTACCACGTTTTTTTCGCGAAAAGAAAATGCCCAAAACCCACGCGTTGCCTCAGCCGTATACAGCTCTATGTCTGTCTCTCTCGCGCTCATGGCGTTGGGGTAGGCAAAGTGGCTTTTCCCCCGTAACTCCCGTAATTCCCACGGGAAAAATCCGAAACCAACCCCCTTCGATGGGGTTGATCCCCACGAACCCAACAAGCCCCAATTTGCCCCTTCCGTTACGTTTTTCGAATTTTAATGAAGAAAAGTTAAAAGGAGAAATTGGAGCATTTATTGCCAAAAATCCCGTGGCGATAAATTCCATTCCCCCCTTCCCCCCCTATCACGTCACCCGTATACCTCGGACGAGTTCCGAGAATTTGTGCCTTTTGGATGGTTGTTGTGCTTACTAGAAAATAAAATAATAATAACTAAAATAATTTCATTTCGAGCCATTTAATAATCATAACTAAAATCCTTTTATTTCAAGAGCCAAAAATAATCATAATTAAAATAAAATTAAATTCGGGATTTTATTTCAGATTTCCGAGAATTTATTATTTCGTTTTTCTTGGAATTTTCCTTTTTTTGGAGTCATTCTTTTTTTTGCGTCTCCGCGCCTTTTTGGGGAGGTTTAAAGGGACCTATTGTACTAATACCAGGGGAGTTATATGAATGTACGATTCAATTATTTCAAGGACAATATACTCTACTTTTACCCGATAATTTTTTGTGTTTTGGAGCACTTATTTGAGATCCTCCCTTTCC
This sequence comes from Aleiodes leptofemur, assembly GCA_963942555.1. Lineage (NCBI taxonomy): Eukaryota > Metazoa > Arthropoda > Insecta > Hymenoptera > Braconidae > Aleiodes > Aleiodes leptofemur. The sequence continues at coordinate 5,744,303 of OZ012614.1, forward strand.
CAAAAATTTCCCGACTTTTCAGGTTTTCGTATTTTTCGGGAAGGTTGTTCTTTTTTTGGTTTGGTTTTTTTGGAGGAACGGCAACGGATCGGGTTAACACCCCCGATTCCACCCCTGACTCATGTCATGGTTAATTTTCTCTAGGGCTAGACGGGAAAGAGGTAACACCTCCCCCCCTCCGCCTATTTCGTTCCGTTCTCGGCGGAACTCCCTGCTGCCACGGGCCGGTTAAGGGTCGTAAAATTGTGGGGCAGGAACCGCCGAGGAACTTCCGGTTTGGTGGTTCCGAAAAAACCACCTGGCGCCCAGCAACGTTTTTTTTATTGTGGAACTTTAAAGAGAGAGAGGTGGAGGGAGGGACGGCGCGGTGGTTTTTCTCTGTGATGGGAAAAATCACGTTACAAAGTAGTTTCTGAGATATTGCACGAAAACCATTTTATGAAAAGAGGTTATATCTCGAAAACTACTGGAGCGATTTCGCCCAAGTTCAGCTCAAAAGATTCATCTTAATGAGCCCCACAAATGGTGAGAATTTCAGATTTTTCAGAGGCAGTCTCTTGTAAGAGTTTTCGATAACTTAGTTTTTTCAAAAATCACGGTTTTTCTTAGCTTTCTCCCTAGAAACACTTCTATTTTCTATTTCACCATTCGAAAGTAGACAATTTTTTCTACCAAATGAGTACATTTTTTTCTGACGACAATCGGAAAGAATAGGAATCCTATTTGAAACCTGAACTTCAATTTTTAAGTTTTATTGTAGGATCTCAGTTTTCATCTAATATTGAAAATTTATGTATCATATGACATTATTGCAATTGAATCGATTATTGTAAGCTAGGACTGCAGGTCCTAAGATTGAATCCTGAACAGATCGATACGGTCTGGAACAATATTCGTAGGAATGTTTAAGTGCGAATTTGTCGTAAAAATGATGTTATTTGTTTGAGCAATGGAATACATGGATAGCGATTTGATGCAAAATTGATGAAATTCCATTCGGAAGCATTTTGCCAATCGAATTGGCAACATATTATATGTCGCACAAGGAGTGGGGCTTGCCAGTAACGCACAAAGAGAAGCACTTCTGCTTGTTTTTGTAGAAAACTTCAAAAACTACAAAAGAAGGTTCAGAGCAAAATTGCTTTATTTCACTCGCTTTCCGAGATATTTTCAAACAATATGAAAAAATTGGCTCAAATATATTGATAAACAATGGCTGAAATTGTGATTAATGAATATTTCCTTCGCGGTATTTATAATGAATGGCTTCATCGATCTACGTCTGACTATGTATAGTTGATTGTTAGTCAATCCATATACCCAAGAGCCTTCAATCGACGACTGATCAAATCATAAAATTTCTGGAGTGCGTGTCGACTGTAGGTGATGAAGTGGCCTATCGACCAGCAGTCGGCTATTAGACTGGTTAACAAGTGCCAAAAGGTGACAATTTGTTAGCGTTGACGGAAAATTATGATCAGGGTATCATTCGATTCAGAATGACATATAGAACATTTGTGAATCGTATGAAAACCCGCTCGTAAAAATTGCAAGAGTTATTAACAATTTAAAGAAAGAAAGAATAGGGTTTCCGTTTTTTGCGAATATCTCGGCAAATATTGCAATGTTAAAATGTCAAAAAAGATTCGAAAAGAGCAGAAAATCCCCTATGAGAAAGTTCCGACTCCCGAAACTGTAGGACTAATATTTATAATTTCAATTTAGCAGGGAAAAACCGGCGGAAAACGCGCGATTCGTCTCCCGCTCGCATCGGGCGTATCAGAGACATTAACGAAAAAAAATGATTACGTCTTTTAAATGTGAATATGAAGAAACCAAAGAAATTTGGCACTTTTTGGATACTTCAATGTATATTATTCAGGTCGAACGAAGTTTTTATCCCCATTTTTCAATTAACTATCCAATTGTTAATTGAGCGATTCCTTGAGACGGTATAGAAAATACCCGATAATCAACAAATTAACCCTAGAACTACAAACTCATTTTTTTTACCTGTAAACTACAAGCTGGGGTAAATATATACCCCACGGGTCTTTCACTCGTAGAATCGTTCTGAAAGCAATAATTTGACTTCTAAATACCTGAATCTTTTTGTTTTTTCATGCCGAAGAGAATGGTGATGAGCGACTTCAATTTTATCATGGTTTAGCTGGTTGAAAATCAATTTGAATAGCTGAAAGTGCTAAAAAATAGTCAAATCATCATTTAACAAACAAAAATTCATAACTTTTTTCCTAAACAACCGATTTTCAAATTTTGAACGAGACTCCAAAGAGGATATATAAGGCTTTGAGAAAAAAAATACCATTTTGATGTGACGCCAAAAAAAGTCTATTTATTTGAGACTCTGAAAATTGAAAATAAATGAGCATCTGATCTATAGAAAATTTAAATGAAAATCCCAGGAATATCAGTTTTCAAGCATATATTCTGGGTTCTGTCATGGAAAATGTATAGAAAGGAGAAATTCGATACATATAAATAATATTCAAGAATAAATTCACGATTTGACTCATTTAAACGCACCACGATCGCTACACAAAACACTAACAGGAACTACAAACTGGGGTAGATATCAACCCCACACGAGGTTCAAATCTCCACTCTGTCTGAGTAAACAAAAAACTGAAGGCTCTCACGACCTCACCCTACTGTTGGAACCTTGAACTAAATTATGGTATAGGTTTTCAGTCGATAAAGTCACTGGCTAACTTTGAAACGTAGTTCAAAGTTTACCTGGGGTAGATATCTACCCCAGTTCGTAGTTCTAGGGTTAAAAGATTCAAATTTTTTCCAACTCACTGGAGCTATTGTTCAACAGTTTTAGAAAGGATTCCCGTTGGAAAAATTACAAAATAACAATCTCCCACTTAGTTATGAACAATTAAATATTATAAATATAGAGAAACACATGAAGAAAAAAAATCAGCCAATTTTTTTCACTGATTCGTTTTTTTATCATACAAAAATACATAAAAATAATTTTTTCACATTTTTCAATTTATAAACAAATGCATTGTTTATAAGATAATTCAAATTTTTTTTTTCACAACTTTATCTTGAATAAATTCCATGATTTTCAACGAATAAAAAATTCCTTAAAAATATTTATTTATTACACTCCGGGAAGACGAGGTTTTGCGTCTCCGAGGACTCCGCGGAGTGAGGGGTGGGGATGGGGGGGGGGGGGGGGGGGGGCAGGGCAGAAAATACGGGGGGCACTCAGCGTATCCTAGAGGGGTGTTCCCTGTCCTCCCGTCACCAGCGGACCCTTTTCGCGGGACCCAGGAGGATGGACCCGTTTAGGGGCCACACCAGGGGGTAACCAAGCAGGTCACTCATTGGCGGGATCAAGAGGAGGGGTGGACACTGGTGTCCCTATGGGCACCAGAGACACTCTCTGCTTACAAATAAATCTGCATCACTTCAAAGCGGCGGTGGAATATCTTCACCGTTGCATAGTAGTGGAGTAAACAGATGTATGCCTAATACAGGAACCTTGGATTGTAGGGGGGCTTGTAAGAGGTTTGAATGTTCAGGGAAAAGAAAACTTTTACGCACAGGGTGAGCCAGAACCTAGAGCCTGCATCATTATGGACAACAACTGCCAACCTAGACTACTAAGGAACTTCTGTACTAGGAATTTAGTGGGTGTGGTGGCGAAGATTGCGTTGGATGGAACGAAACGGGATGTAGTATTCTGTTCGGCCTACCTACCACATGACTCGATCGACCCTCCACCGTCCCTAGAACTGAGGAAACTAGCTAGGTACTGTAGGGAACTAAAGGTGCCACTGATAGTGGGTTGTGATGCGAACTCACAGCACACATTATGGGGCAGTCGGAAAACGACTAACAGAGGTCAAGCCGTCATGGAATTTCTGCTGGGGGAAGGCTGGGAGCTTCTTAACAGGGGATCCACTCCCACCTTCGTTACCACAAGATGCCAGGAGGTAATTGATGTGACATTATGCACTCAATCCATCTTGGATCACTGTGAAGACTGAGGAGTCTGCGATGAGGACTCACTCTCAGACCACAGGAGAATAAGGTTCCAAATCAAGGGAAACAACAACTACCCTGAGGCAACCCCTAAGAGAAACCCCAGGAACACTGACTGGGAGGGTTTTGGCGCATCCTTGGAGCTGGCTCTCGGGGGCACTCGCAGGGGTTCCAGGGGTCAGAAAGGACTGGACAGAGAGGCACTGTACATACAGGAAAATCTCATCCAGGCCTATCATGACCACTGTGAAGCCAAAGTAGCCAGGACAGAAAAGAAAGTAGCCTTGTGGAACAGAGAGCTCATGAGACTCAGACTCCTATCCAGGAAACAATGAAGGAGATCCTACAAGACAGAAAAAGATGAAGACTGGGAGAAATACAGGGCCACAAATGCCACGTATAAGTACCAGATCGTTCAAGCGAAAGACTTGCACTGGAGGGACTTCTGCACTGAGCTGGAGAACCTATCGCTGGTCTCCAAACTTAAAAGGATCTTTGCTGGAGGACATAAGGCACCTCTGGGGAATATTACACTTACGGAGGGAGGAAATATCACTCAACACGAGGACATTCTCCGGCACCTGATACAATTACACTTTCCAGACTCCATGGAAGTGGAAAAGGAGAAGGAACTGGAGAGTGACAGCTCAAACACACCTCCTGGACGGCAACCGGACTGGGAAACGGCCAGGAGCATTATCACGCCAAAGAAACTGGAATGGGCACTAGCCTCGTTCGACAAATATAAGAGCCCGGGGCCGGATGGCATCCACCCGGCAATGCTACAAAGGGGAGGAATGGCACTCAGAAATACACTACTCCGGACCATGAGAGCCAGCCTGGCTTTTAGGCGTATACCCATGGGCTGAAGGGAAGTCAGGGTCGCATTCCTACCCAAAGCGGGTGAGTGCATCTATGACAATGCAAAGGCCTTTAGACCTATCAGCTTGAGCTCATTTGCTCCCAAGACACTTGAAAGGCTCGTTGATAGACATATTAAAGAGGAGGCTCTGTGAACCAGACCGCTCAGTACCTCACAACACGCCTATCAAGAGGGAAGGTCCACGGAACGGGCCCTCCTCTCACTGGTGGAAGAAATAGAAGGGGTGCTAAATAGGAAAGAGGCGTCGCACGGAGTGTTTATCGACATCGAAGGGGCGTTTGACAACACCACCTTCGAGGTTATCGGAAACGCAGCCAGGAACTTTCAGTTCGGTGAAACAGTGACCGAATGAATACTGGAAATGCTAAGATTCAGAAATATTAACATCTCTTTCGGGGACGCACGAGTCAAAGCCAGAGTGGGCAGGGGCTGCCCTCAGGGAGGCGTAATCTCACCAACCCTCTGGACTATTGTCGTGGACGATCTGCTCGTTGGACTTGAACAGTTGGGAAGGAAGGCGATAGGCTACGCAGATGACGTGGCTATCGTGGTGAGCGGGGGACACACTGGAGAACTACACTGGTGCATGCAGAGGGCACTGGACTTTGTTCAGTCCTGGTGTGTCAGACATGGACTCAAGGTGAACCCCAACAAAACAGGAATGGTGCTCTCCACCAGGAGAAAGGGGTGGGAGGTGAGACTTCCATCTATCTTTGGAACTGAACTCAAGTTCTCGAACGAGGTAGACTATCTGGGAGTGAGACTCGATCGGAAACTGAGTTGGAAAGCACACATAGACAAAGAGCTCAAGAAGGTGTCAAACACCTTTTGGGCCTGCAGGCGGATGATGGGGAGGACCTGGGGACTCAGCCCGGCGGTGGTAAAGTGGATTTACACGGCGGTGCTGATGCCCCAGTTCTCCTACGCCTCTCTAGTATGGTGGAGGACACTAACAAAAACCTCTATCATACAGATAACAGACAAGATAGCAAGATGGGCAGGAATAGGGATGAAAGGGGCTCTACGAACCTACTCTCGCCTTGATGGCTATCCTAGACTTGAAGTCGCCACATCTAATGGCAATGGAGGCAGCCAGGGGTGCCACGGTAAGACTGAGGTCTGCTGGCCTCTGGAGGAACTTGACCTATGGGCACGCGTCGCTGCTTTACGACAGGAGCATAAAAAAAGTGCTCCGGTTGGGTAGCGATGTGTGCGGGGGCACGAGGATCTTCACCAGAAACTTTGAAGTCATGTGATTAATGTACGAGGAATGGGTACTAGAGCATAGGCCCTTCCTTGAACCTGAGGGCCCGACGTGGTATACGGACGGTGCCAAGAAGGGATGTGGAGCGGATGCTGGGATGTGGTCCGAAGGACCCAGGACCAACACTTCAACATGACTCCCCCAACACTGTACGGTGCTGCAAACAGAACTAGCCGCACTGAAAGGCTGCGCCAGAAGAATACTGGAACTAGATGTTCGGAATAAGCATATCTACATATGCACGGATAGTAAGCAAGCCTTGAGAGAACTGGAAAGGACTAAGATAACGTCTCCATTATTGAAAGACTGCATAAGCCTGCTAAATGATATAGCAGCGAAGAACAAGCTCAAAATCCTATGGGTACCGGGTCACTCGGGAAGCGAAGGTAACATAAGAGCAGACACACTCGCCTCTACAGGCTGCAGTCATGTGACCGGTGAGGAAGAGGAGAACATAGGTGCCAGACCAGAACTCCTGAAAAAGTGGCTGAAAACAAGGACACAGAAGGAATTCAACAGGATCTGGCACAACAGCGAGGGACTGGCGCATACCAGGCGCCTCTTTGGGGGTCCGGATGAGTCACTGTCGGAAAATATCACCAGGCTGGGACGGAAAGAGCTCAGATGCCTGATTGGACTCGGCACAGGACATTGGCCCTCCAGGGCCCATCTACACAGGCTGGGACTTGAAAAGGAACCTACCTGCGACAAATGTGGGATGGAGGCAGGGGATGCTCACCACTTACTAACGAGATGCACTGGACTCGAAAGAGAGAGGTGGGAGGTTTTCGGATCCACTAGCATCTCGGAATTGAAGGTGACAAGGGGAGAGGTTGGGCAGCTGCTTAACTTTGCTAGGCTTACCAATATTTTTGAACCCTGGAACCAGGGTGGTCACCATTAGGTGGGCGTATAATAGTAATACTCAATATGCCCTTTCGGCCACCGCACACAACATCATACAACATCATACTTACTTAAAAATGCATTCATTAATCAACTAATATTCTGAGCAGCTAATTATGGGAATTGGGGAACAGTTTTTTTCCTTTAATCATAATTCGTACAGCTCTTTGATATCTCCACGGAAAAAAATATTTTCGTTTGATATTTTATTGTTTATTAAGAAAAAAATTGTTACTAACTATTTTTTTTCGGAATTCTAATTTTTCTGACACTTCTCAGCAAACTTAAAACAGTTATGATTTTTTTCCATTTTTTAAAATTTTTTTATAATAAATTTTTTTTTCAATTTTTAAGTAATGAATAAATGTTTTTGAGGATTTTCTTTTCGTTAAGAATCATGGGATTTATTAAAGATAAAATTGTGAAAGAAAAATTTTGAATTATCTTATAAACAATGCATTTGTTTATAAATTTTTTTTAAACAATACGATTAAAAAATATGAAAAAATTATTTTCATGTATTTTTCCATTTTAAAAAAACGAATCAGTGGAAAATTGTGTAATTTTTTCTTCCATGTGTTTCTCTACATTTATAATATTCAATTGTTCATAACTAAGTGGAAAATTGTCATTTTGTAATTTTCCCAACGGGAATCCTTTCTAAAACCGTTGAAGAATAGCTCCAGGGAGTTGCAAAAAATTTGAATCTTTTAATTTGTTAATTATCGGGTATTTTTCGTGATTATACCGTCTCAAGAAATCGCTTAATTAACAATTGGATAGTTCATTGAAAATGGGGGTCAAAACTTCGTTCGACCTGGATAATATACATTAAAGTATCCAAAAAGTGCCAAATTTTGTTGGTTCCTTGATATTCACTTTTAAAAGGCGTAATCATTTTTTTTCGTCAATGTCTCTGATACTCCGTATGCGAGCGGGAGACGAATTGCGCGTTTTCTGCCGGTTTTTCGCTGCTCAATTGAAATTATAAATATTAGTCCTACAGTTTCGAGAGCTGGAACTTTCTTATAGGAAATTTTCTGCTCTTTTCAAATCTTTTTTGATATTTTGAATATTTGCAATATTTGCCGAGATATTCGCAAAAAACGGAAACCCTAGTTTTTCTTTCTTTAAATTGTTGATAACTTTTGAAATTTTTACGAGCGGGTTTTCATACGATTCATAAATGTTCCATATGTCATTCCGAATCCAATGATCATAATTTTCCGTCAACGCTAACAAATTGTCACCTTTTGGCACTTGTTAACCAGTCTATATGTGTTGAGTCGTTCGCTGATTGATGATATCGATGAAAGCATCGAATGGACTCTTGACTGACCACTGAAATTTCTCAAGTCCAGATCGATTGTGGGTCATGAATTGTTCCATCGACCCACGATCAATTGAGTAGAGACTTTGGGTTAAGTGATACAATAGTGACGCGCTGAAAAAGTGTTGTGTAGTTGTCGTAATTCGTTTTGTTATCAATAAAAAAGTGTAAATAGTGCATACTTATTTGTCAGGTGGAGTTCGTGAAAAGAAAGATTGAATAATTCACAAAATAATGAAGTTATTTGAGACCTTTGTGCTGAGTAGTGACAAACTCAAGCTCATTGAAATTTTGAAAGACAAAGGTATATTGAGATTTCATAATTCTCGTAAAAAATGTGGGAAAATCATGAGTTTTCCTACAAAAGAACTTCGTCACCGATGTTATAGTTCCACTTCTACTGTAAATAATAATGAAATTTTGATAAAAAGATGTAACACAAAAATTAGTTGCATAAAAGGCTCTTTCTTTGAACGAACAAAACTAGATTTGTGTGTGTTGTTTCGGCTCATGTCACTTTATTGAATTTTTGAGAAAATAACATTGAAGAATTTAGCCTCTGAAACAAATATGTCAATAAAAATAATGAAAATGGATTAGTAAAATTAATAGTATTCTATCAGTGTGGGTGGATGTTCAGCTGGGTGAAGAACTTGGTGGAGAGGGAGAAGTTGTCGAAATTGATGAAACGTTCATTGGTCATAGGAAATATAATCGAAAGTTTTCTTTTTCCCTGTTGAAGACAGAAGTAAAGAAACGCTACATGCAATCATAGTGAAACATGTAAAAGTCGGCACAAGTGTGTATACTGACGGGTGGAAGGAATATTGTGGATTGACACTCTTGGAATTCAACCACCAGACGGTCAACCACAAAAATCAATTCGTTAATTCCCGGAATCGACTCGTTAATGCCCAGAATATCGAAAAAGTATGGCGCGATCTGGAAGAAACACTTCTTCGTTACGGTAATAAACAGAAATATCAAAAAAGTAAATTGAGTAAATTTATGTTCAGCCGATTATTCAAGTACCAAGAATGGGTTGAGGCTTTTTTGGCAATTTTATCAGTTCTCCATAATCCCCATTAAATTTATAGTGTAATTTTCGTTTTTTCGTTTTTTTCGTTTCCAGCATGGTTATTTATTCGGTTGATATTGTTTCACGTGAGGCATACAAATAATGACATGAAGAAAATCAATGAATTTATTCATGAAATTACACAGTAATTCTTAAAGCATCTCTCAGGTCTCAGTGATGTGCTGAAAAAGTCACTCAGAGACTTCCATTCGTTTCCGAGATATTCTGAGGATGTGATACTCACGCTTGCTTTCCAATCCCGCGGCATTCTCCAAATCGGAGATATTTCGCGGAGACGATAATTTTAAAAAATGATAAAAAAAACTGTTGAGATTTGAAAAATACTTTCACGATCTGACGTCATCTCGAGTTCGATGGCAAGTGACCAAAAGGGTGATACTTCGTATAAATAATAGTGGTGGGGCAGCCCCCTTCCCCCTTTAGCACCGTGACGGAGAAATGTCACCAACTAGCTTTCGTGATATTGTAGTGATAATGTCGAACTAGCCAAAGAGGCACGATTAGCCACGATTTTAAAATTGTACGGTTCGAGTGAAGCAATCAACAGTTTAGGAAAAATTGTGAATAAGCTCAGATTAATTGAATTATTAATGAATTACAGGATTCTTCATCATCGAGCCGTAATGAAGAACGGAGAATGACAGTGTTAATGGAAAATAATTCAATAGCTTAAGACCAAGGCATTTTGAAAATAAAAAATTAATCAATCCATTTATTTAAATTTATTTTCACTTTTACCTACAGTGTTGTCTGCTTAACCCAAACCGTACAATTTTGAAATCGTCACCAGTTCCCGGGCTCTCAGACTGGGTTAGACCCGGTGTGGAACTTGTGAATCAAAACTCTTTTTATTTTCAAAACCGGAATAGGGAATTATGGAATTAAAGGAAGAATATTCATATTTCATATTAATTGATGGTCTGTCAAAAACCGTCAAACGATTTTCTTTCCATAGCTATTCCTAAAAATGAAAAATCCCAAAATGGGGGGCCAACTAAAATTTGTTTTTCGGTCAATTTTGAAAAATTTATTTTGAAAAAACTATTATCCGTCAAACGTTGATAATTATCTGTCAATCACCGTCAATCGTCTGTCAAACGATTGCAATTAAACAATTGTAAATATCCATACATGGGGGGTCAACTTTACGGAGCTACGAAAAGAGAGAGATAGCAAGTTGTCAGTTTCAGGTTATGTACTCACAGCGATGTATGAAAAACTCCAGTTTTAAGCAGGAAAATGCAATCAACAGGGCGGACTAATTATTCCAATTGTTGATTGCAACAAGACACATGCAATGAGCTGTAACAAAGTCGCCCGAAGGCACGATTTATGCAGAAAAATAGCTCAAGAAAAGCAAGCAACAACAAAGCGTCAAGCTACTTACAGAGAGAGAGAGAGAGAGAGCAAGGGAGGTAGTGTAATGAACCAGATTAGCAATCTGAGCTTATCCAGTCTATTTCACTATTCTCTCTTCTGTTTTAAAAATAATTTGGTCACAAATTCTAGGTTAGATACCATTTGTTACATACTTAAAAAACTACAGTTATCTATATCTCTACTTCGCTCTTCAGTTCAAAAACCATCGAGATTGAAAACCAATTAGGACAATAATTGCAATTTTTCCCTTTTTTTCACTTATTTGTTGCGTTCATTGCAATTCATTTGAACGATTTTGCACGTGTCAATTGTTTAATATGTAGTGAGCATTTTTCCCGTGAGATGACTGCAGATATGAATTTTCAAATACGCATAGTCGCCTGAAGTGTAGACCGAAGAATGATTCCAACTGAATTTTTCAATTTTTCATATCTACGTGCAAAGTATTACGAACCAGGATCTCAGTTCTGACGGTGCTTTTGAACTCCATATTCAACAAAAGGGTTAGTATTGGATTCTCAATTCATTTGAGCCAAACTACATTCGCGAACAGTTGCATTAAGACTTCATATAATTTGAGAAAATTATCAATTTCATAGAGTAAAATAATGTGGTTTCAAGTATAATATTTTCGTTGTTCTCGGATATTGATCGAAGCTAAGGAATTCCCAGGAATTTGGTATTTCAAAAATATACAGATCATTATCTAAAAGTATTATAATCGCGGGGCTAACTTGAGTTTTATCGTCAATAAAAACTACATCTTCTGAAGGCTCAATTTTCGTTAAATAAGATATTTTCGAATCGTTAGATGCTTCGTAAAACCTTTGCAACAATATACCACAGATTTCCCCATTTTCTACTCGGAAATATACGAATTTGATGAATTTTCCGAAATCAAAGTTCTTGCAGTACATGAAAGAATTGCAAAATTTTGCTTCTTGTTTTTTCTCACAACTAAAAAGAACTCCATTAACTATTGCCTTGCAATTAACAGACACCTGTTCAGGGTAATATCCTGATGGAGCGAGAGCATGTTTTTCTGAGTCATTTGGCTCCTGTATTGTAGTTTTTCCTTTACCTATGAAATTTCCCTTAGCCTGTTCCACCAGTGGAACCCTCAAGAGTTTTCTTATCTTTTCTTTAGTCTTTATTGATATAGTTTGATCGTCCACACAGCTCACGAGATATTTTGATAACAAATATCCATCTGTTATTTGACTGCATCAAAACTGAGGGCTTGTTACTTTATTGACGATTTTCCTATTCCACGATTCAAAAACCCACGCTGAATGGACCCATAAAGGCCCCCAATCGCGCACATTCGTGACGAGATGACTCAGTAAGTGAATGTTAAAAGTCATATTTCTCAATCCGAAATATTTTTGGAATAAAAGACGATACCTTCTTAGTAAATTTTCGGCATAATCAAGTTGTTCCTGCGTAATAGAGTCGCTGTTTAATATATGCACCACTTCAGCCAATACTGCAAAGTGATCCAGATATTTCTTAGGAAGTATATCTTTCAAGCAAATAACACCGTAGTCCAGCCAATTACGTAATTCAGAAGCCTTCCAAGTTGCAATCGTATCTATGCTTCTAGGTAAACGTGAGCGTATGTTATGTGGCTTTATTGGCAAGAGCCTGGAATCAATTTCTTGTTTTTGCTTAGGACGCCCAATGTAATAATCAACAACGGTTTTTTTAATTTCATTATTAATGATTTCCATGGTGAATTTTTTTCTCAGTAGCAAATTAGTGTGTCATTTGACTACACCAAGGAAACAACAATGCATACTGTCAGCGATCATTCCTTCAGCTGAATTGAATAATGGCAGTAACATCAATGCAGAGGGCCCTTTAATACCGTTACATTCTTCATTTTCATGGAAACTCTTCATCATGTCTGCTCGTATTTCATCATCTGTTCTGAGAGGAATCTGAGGAAAAATTTAGCGTGCGGGGTATACACGTTTCTTGGCCAGACTTTTACCTGGAGCATAGCACATAGTACACCCATATTGGCCATTGAACCGTTTCATTCGCAATACCATTGCTCGTGCTGGAGTATCTACAGATCCTATCAGTGATACAAATTCGTGATGTTGTTAGAGTTGATGGTACTGGACTCCAGACCATCCCCCCTTCATATAAAGACATTATTCGTTCAGTAAATGGTTTCAAATAATCATTCATCAATGGCTCCATTTTATCAACAAATATGCCAGCAAGCAATTCGTGCTTTTTTCTCAAATGTGGGGGAAATTCATTAATTTGAACATAGATAGGCCAGGCACTTGATTGTGATGAATCTGATACCTTACATCCATCGGTATTGAATGTAAATGATAAATTATAAGGATTACTCAGAAACATCCCGGGAAAACATAATTCTCTATACTCAGCACCATCATAAATGTCTTCAATAGCTTCGTCATTCTTCTTCACTCTAGTAAATCGATACTGCAGTGATGTTATGATATTTGAAATCGTCAGCAAACTCGCAATTTGTGAATATAAACTGAGGACTACAAAATAACTTGTATCACGATTATTCTGTTCTGGACCACATGCTTTACAATGACAGGACTTCGTCGAACTTTCACCTTCCCCTAAATACATTTGACACTTTTTGCAATATGCATGATAGGTCACCAATCTTTCATCCTTTTCCAAAGCTGACAACAGAGCTCCTTTTGTAGTGGGCAGACATCGTAAATCATAAGTTTCATTAATCCATGAGCAAAAGTCTAATGTTGCTGCATAACTTAGTTTATGTCTAATTGACATAGTTATAATTACTAGTAAATGATCCTTCGGGCTGAGTTTACCATTGGGAACTAATGGTATATCTAGAAGATAGCATTGGAATGAACATCTTCGATTCACAATGAGAGAGACATCGTCATCATCATCTTCATCATCATCATCATAGTCAGTATAATAATCATCATCAACATAGTGATTATTATCATCATCATCCTCTTCATCGCTCTCGTCATTTACAGTATATTCTTTATTATAATCATCATGATTATCATGATCACGATAATTAGAATCATTCCAATCATTAACATTATGATGATTATTCTCTGCAATGTCCATCATCGTAATCCCTTGCAATACATCTCGATCATCTCGTACGATTGATGGCTCCAGTGGATTGTTGAGGGTCCTATCAGATTCTAAGCACGTGTCCTAGAAGGATATCAGTATAAAAAACACATTTTTTACATAAGTTTAAAGTAATAATTCTTCTATTCTTTACCTCAGCGTATAACAGTGATTTCGGTAACATTCAGAAATCAACATCTTGAGCATACAATGCTGACCATTGCTTCATCACCTTTTCATTGTGTTCGCAGATCGTTGTCCGATGACAATGCCTTTTCCCCCCAATATCCATCGATTTCTACTGATGCATTGTTATGTTGTACATGAATAACATAATTCGAGAGACTGAAGGAAATCCTTCATTGTATACTAACCTGTATCCTTGCTGCACAATTTTCAACACTGCAATATTATTTTCATGATCACTATGCTGGTAGATTCGGATATTGATACAATTAATAAAGAAATTGTGTTTCATACAGAATAATTGAATGGTATAATCAATCTTGTTTTTGTTATGTCCGAAACGTGATTGTAACGTCAAGGACAATCAGTAAAAAAAAATATTAATCTCGAACATATATGCTAAAATTATTAAATAAATAAAAGACGCTACAGTTTTATACCCTTATCAATCTTTATTATTTTTCTCTTACAATATTGTATACATGGGAAAATTCTTACAAAATTTACCACTTACAATAAAATTACTTTCCGATTTTATTAATAATTTCTAGTGACAGCCAACAAGATAATTCAATTTTTACTCTTTTATGCAAATTCCAATATTAAAACAAAAACTTTAATTTTGAATGTTTGGAAGACTTTTATATATGTTTTGTATAATAATAGGATTTTAGTGTCCGATAGCTACTTACAGATCTGATGGTGTTCTAGTATCTAGTATCGTTTTTAGATTAATTTGTTGGATATATCAATAATAATTTATCTATGGTCTGTAGATCCTTGATTATTCCTCTGTAAATGAGAATGATCGAAACCCACTGTTTTACTTTATTTAATGGTTTTTATCTTGGTTTTTTTTTTATTATTTTGAGTTCTTGTTTGGCCCTTTGTTCAACTATTCTCTTTTTATTTAGCAATTAATGACACTAATCTTGATTGAAGGTCACAATAAACCCAACTCTCGGTGTTACAACTTAACACTTGTCACGTTATTTCTCTGAATGGTTTGACAACTAACTCGCAAGAGCAGATCAATTTCGTGGTTAATTCTTGAAGAGATTTCAATATTTCCGTTTGGTGACTCGAAAAAGACTGGCAAACTTTCGATCGTTCAATCAATCGTAAACTTCAAGAATTCGGTTTCCCAATATTGCGAAATTGATAACTCTGCGAAAAGTTAGCCATGAGTGAATGAACTGATGAGTCAAATATTGCATTGTTTCAACATTGCCACCTTTTGGGATGTTGAAATGCTGGCTCATCATTTCACTTCTTAAAAAAAACGCGAGGAATTGTGAAACAATAAATTCTTTTCGATTTATGAAAATTGAAATTCTATTCTTGAAAATAGAAACACTGATGGATAAAATAGATATTCATAATTTTATCTGGACCTAACATTTTTAGTTACACATTCTTTCTAACCACACTTTTGAGAAATTAATGAATCCAAACTAAGAGTGAAACAGTGCTAGTCAGTGATGGGTGTGTTATGTCCGAGATTAAATTGTAGCGTCGAGGACAATTTTTACTAATTTCAAACAGCTTCAATTATAATATTTTTATAGGACGCTAATTTAGTTATTACTCTTGTTAGTTTATGTGTAGAATTGTTAAATTGATAACATTGACTATGATTACTTTATTTATAACTTTTGGTATATTTTAAACTTGAATGTTATGGAATTATACAATTTTTCCTTTTACAAAAATTTATAGACGGAGTTACTTGACAGATTTTGAATTTCAAAAGCCTAATACAAAGTGAATCAAATTACTACTTACAGAATTTATGGAAGTCGTCGTCTTAATTAAGTTGAAATTCTTATTTCTAAGGAGTGGAACCTTGATTTTTCTCGATGTTAATTATTTAGAGCGAAATGATTGAAATTCCACTGTTGTAATATTTTTGTGTTATCATTCTTTCGAGTTCTCATTTAATTCACTTATAAATTCCTCTCCGTTTTTATGTGAAACTGAAACAATTACTCTTAACTAAAGGCTACGATTTGCCCAATTCTATATATTGTTAACAAGTACGATCCACTATATTAGATATTTTATTGACAAGTTAACACAAGAACAGGTCAATTTCACTTCTCAATTTACTAGGAGTGTTTTTGATTATTTATTCTTCGGTGGTTAAAATAAGACTGGCTATCATTGAAAAGTTTCCCTCCCTCGTTAGCCTGTAAAAGAGTTGTTTCTTCATATTGTGAAATTGCTGATCGTTGTGCTGACTTGTCAATTTCGCAATTGAAGAATAAAATCGGATGTTTTAAATGGGTTCAATGCGCCCACAGTACCGAATGTGGAATTTCATTGCTCATCAATTTGTTATTTCGAAAGACAGATATAATTTCTTTGTTGAATGTTGAATTGAACCAAATATTAAATACTTTATTAAATTATTAAATTTGTAACGGGTTTTCGTCCAATCCCGTCACACTTCCGGCCATCCCTTTCCGCACACACGATTCGATAGCGTGGGCGCCAGTTTATTCTTTACCGGAGGAATAAACAAAACTCACTGTGTGCTGGTTTTCCCTGGGCTCACCACGCTTAACCTCTTAGGGCGGTTTCGGGCTAACCTGCTGAACCTTCGGTAGTAATTACTTGGGGAATTACTAACCCCAATGGATGGCATGGGCAATCCATTCCCGGTAACCCAGTGTGCTGGTTATGGTAGAGGGGCGTGGGTCTAGTCACAGTCCCTCTAGCGAGAACAAGTCGGAATTAGGTATTCCGCGATAACCTCTGGATGAGCCCGTCCGCAGTATTCCTCTGATCTATCGTCACCCAGAGAATACCGGACGGCTCCACCCACACGAGAAACGCCACGTAGCCCCGCTACGGGCAACCAACGGTAACTCTCGCCGAAGCGAGCGGTAGAGGTTCCAGGGACTACTCCCGATCCTCTCGAGTCTGCCGCCCAAGGCAGACTAACTGCTCACCGTGTCGTTGGGTCTATTTATATCGGCTGAGGCTGCTTCTCCTCGTCTAGAGGTCTCGCCGCGCGCCTGCCTGGTTCTTCCTCTCACACCACTGCCAGGCCCGGAGATAACTCTGACATCTATAGTGGAGCGCCAGCATTTCAGCTGGACTTCTGCCTTATCCTCAGCCGCGTATAAATCCCACTGACGTGACAGTTAGTTCACGGTAACTTTAAGGTGTCATCTTACGCAGATGGCACCACGGTATTAATTGTCTAGCTGTTCATGTGTGAGTCTTCTCGAGCTCTACACTTGAATAGCTTCACCCGAAGGTGGCATAAGCCGATGCGATAGCTGTAACGAGAAACCTCGTTACAAATTTTAAAAGGAAATTCTGAAAAATTATACTTAAAAAAGACTATTCTGGACCTAACAGCCCCCAATTTTTAACAAATTGTGCAAAAAATTTCTCAAAAATTAATAACTCAAATGACGGGACCATTTAAAAATAAGGAATAATATGGCATTGAAATGGAATTAAATCTATTTAATATAATATAAAATGCAAAATTAGATTTTAAACCACTCTAAGATTTTATCAACCGGCGGCAGCACCTCCCGGTGAGGTGTTGTATCAATTCGTACGTCACAACCGACCTTGAGCGCGAAGAGAATTCAAAAATGCTGAGGATGCATTTTTGAGCACTAACTCCATTCACAAGTCTTAAGGCTATGCCACATAAGTCGCAGGCGCATCGTAAGCGCAGTGTTGTGCGTTACCACGTGAATTCATTCAATTTGAATATAATTTAAATGACAGCTGTCAAAATTCCAAAATCTCATTTTATTCCAAGTTGATTGAAGATGCAAGAAAAAGAATGGATTCCAATAGATTATCACTATTTATTTATGCTCGGATTTAACTTAATTCATTATTTCTTGAATTTTATATCTATATTATGAATAAAAAATCGTTGCCGTTAGCGGGTTAGACCTAGTAACCAAAAAGAAGATCCCCATGGCTTTTACACAAATATTTTCTTGGAGATGGAAGACAATGACCATGAAGAATCTTTCGAATTGACGAGAAGATTATGACTCTATTTCTTTCATTTTTATTAATTGCGATTGTATTTATTTTTTAATATCTTTCGAGTCCATTAGCTGAAAATATTTATATCGTCAGTTGTTTGATTCAAATTCAAAAAATGGGGGTTACATTGCTTCCTGCGTTGCGTATGCGTTTGCGTCTTATGTGGCATAGTCTTTACGTATACTTGCGCAATCAAAGCAGGAGAGTCTCCGAATAATATTCAAAAAACTGTGTGATAGTGATTACCAATTTATTTATTTATTTATTTATTTATTTATTGAAAACAAAAATCCAACAGCCGAAGCCAATAACAGGATTGACATTGCTCGAGTATACATATGATTACAATGTTAGAAGTGGTGACTCGGTGTCATTTACAGATCAATTTTGAAGTAGAACAGGTGGTTTTATGAGTTTATAGCAGCAGTTATTAACTAAATTAAATTTAATCAAAATTTTACATGATCGAGTGCAAAACAGACGTACATTTTGCAACAATAGAATCGATACCGTCAGTAATAATGTCAATCTCCGGAAAATGCTCAAGGAGGATATTTATACAAGTACAGCCCTGATAGACTGGAGATGAAAGAGGGAGGTTCCCACTCGCAAGGTGTAAGAACCCTTTAATAAATTTAAAAACTAATAATCTGAAAATTTTGAATAATTTATAATTTGATAATTTACGATTCAACAATTAATAAGAACCTAATGAAAAATAAAAAGAAAAAAGAAAGAAAAAAAAAAGTAGTAATTATTAATTTCAAGGAAAAGGAAAAATTTATCCGCTGAAAAGAAAAAAAAATAAATGAAAGAATAAAAGAAAAAAAGAAAAAAAAATAAAACGGAGCGAGCGAAAATTAATTCTTAGCGCACGGGAGAGGGGGAAAAAGTGAAAGGCGAGATGCGTAGTATCGCTGCCGCCGCTAGGGCAAAACGCGGCGCACGATCGATTTCCCGTCCGCAAGCGGGATATCGTATCTGAGGTGTTAAAAGCCAGTTCGGCCTCAGATTTTTCATACTTACCTGCGGTAAAGGTACCCGTGCTGTTGTTGCTCCGAGCAAAGGTCGACAACGGCTAAAACCCGACCTTAGCACTGTTTGGGGTTTGCCATCCAGCGTCCGAGGTAAAAACGCGATTGTTACAGATCCTTGTTGAACTGTATAGAGTCATTTTTTTAGGTATTTGTGCAGAAGAGCGCCCATAAAATTTAAATAATTATCAAAGTCAAATCTTCGGAAAAAAATATGGAATGCGCAAGCAGGATTTGAACCCACGACCCTCTGATTACATGTCAGGTGCTCTGACCACTGAGCTATTGCGAGTTCCTATACTTTCCTTCAAATTTTTGACCAAGATATATTACATCATTTTCGCCACCTCCCTTCCTGAGGTAATTTAAATTAAATTAATTAATTTTATTGTGGGCTCTATTATACACAATTACCGCGCAGCGGTATTTGTGCAGAAGAGCGCCCATAAAATTTAAATAATTATCAAAGTCAAATCTTCGGAAAAAAATATGGAATGCGCAAGCAGGATTTGAACCCACGACCCTCTGATTACATGTCAGGTGCTCTGACCACTGAGCTATTGCGAGTTCCTATACTTTCCTTCAAATTTTTGACCAAGATATATTACATCATTTTCGCCACCTCCCTTCCTGAGGTAATTTAAATTAAATTAATTAATTTTATTGTGGGCTCTATTATACACAATTACCTTTTTTTAGAATCACTTGTAGTAGACCTTCGTTGGACTACTTTAGAGTCAATTGTGATAGATCTTCGTTGAACTATCTTAGAAGCAGGGAAAGGGTTGAAAAAGGGGTTTAGAGTCACGCGATCTCGGGGAAAATCCTGAGATATAGGGCATAAAAACGAGAGAGAGGAGAGGAGGTTAGGCCGTGGGGAGAGGCGAGGGGGGAAACGTACTACACTTCACTCGATCGCCAAAAACCACGTGTTACTCGATCAACGAGGGAACTCTATTACCGACGATTCGTAAAAATACCGACTGTACATGTAAATTGTTTTCCAAGAGTAAAAATGTAAAGCGCGAAGATTTTAAATGTATGATACACTGAAACAGAGAATTATCGATTTAATCACTTGTATTTCCTTAATTGCATTTATAATTTATTGTTTAATTGAAGCTCGTTTCGTAATATTTCTGATAATAATAATAAAAGCATTTTTTTTTAAAGGATAAACGTCTCAAGGATGAGAAAAGAGAACTCAGAATCAGAAGGTTTTACACTGACTGAAATAAAAAGAGTTAATTCTGAGAGACAATCCTTCTATTAATTAAATAATTGAGTAATAATTGGTAATTGGTAATAAACTAGAAAATTAAATGAGTAAAAGGGTTAATTGAAAGCTTGGAGAATAATTCTCTGGTCCAGTGATAATAGATAAAAATAAAGTCCAATTGGAAAAGGAAAAAGGTCTTGGAAGGGAATTTATACGTACTCGCGAATAAACCGTCGTTAAACCGCGAATCCGTGAAAGCCGAAGAAGAGGAAATTACGAAAACCGTTGGACCGAGGATTATCACACGAGAAAAAATTGAGAAGAAGATAAAGAATTGAAGAAGGAAGAAAATTAATTGTTTAATTGTTTTTGATAATGAACCGAAAACTTGGTGACTATTCCTGAGAAAAGAACCCTGGCAACTGAAGCACCGGACACACAGGAAGTCACAAGTGATAATTACGTTCGATTAATTATCGCGAAAAAAATAAAATAAGAAAAATAATCAAAATTAATTGAAAATAATGAAAAGGTTCATTACAAAGGGGCAAGTAAATTTTGGAAAACCCTTTTGCTTTTTCTTCTAAAAGGTATGTATTAACTGAACATTCACTTCTAACTTGATCTATCTAGTCTATGTTTTACCTGTCAAACGTTTCGTAAGTAATAAAATTTTTTTCTTAAAAAATTTTTTTTTTGAATAAAAAATTTTTCCTTAATAAATTTTTTTTCTTAATAAATTTTTTTTTTTTTAAATAAAAATTTTTCCTTAATAAAATTTTGTCTTAATAAATTTTTTTTTTTCAATAAAAATTTTTCCTCAATAAAATATTTTTCTTAATAAATTTTTTTTTCAAATAAAAATTTTTTTCTTAATAAACTTTTTTTTTTAATAAAATTTTTTTCTCAATAAAATTTTTTTTTTCAATAAAATTTTTTCTTAAGATCTTTTATGGTGGAAACAGAGGAGGCAGGAGATTTTGGAGAAGTTATCCACCTCCAATTGCCCCCAATTGTTTCGTGATCTGCGTCGTGAAGCTCCAATAACCTTTGATGCTCTCATTGGTTTTGTTGGGGGGTTAGGACCACATTACAATTTTTTCTGTGTACGTATATTTTCAATATGAATTGTTGTTTTCTCTGTGATTGATAGCATTTATATAAAAAAATATTTTTTTTTGGAAACTAAAATATTTTCCTTTTAGGTAGGAGCTTTGGAGAGGTGACTACGGAAATATGTCCGCTTCTTGAGAAAGATTCGGGAACTTACTGAGAGGGGGATTTGGAATAATTTTGAGGATTATTTACTTGGCCTAATTTTTAACAACCGTGATCTTTTTTCTACGTTGTAACAATCCTTTATGGATATTAAAAATTGTTTGGAATTTCTAGAACTATGTGTAGCTCATTCGGAAAGTTGATACTGGAGTCCCTGTTATTGGTTGATCATTGATCTCTTCCCTTCTCACTTCCTCAATACGAGAAATAGCAGGTGCCGTTCGTGTAGGCACCATCATTGGTGGTATCGTTGGCAATGTGATAGTTCTGATTGGTGACTCGTACATCCTCTGAATTTGTGAACTTCTTGCTGGGGCTTTTCTAGAGAATTTGTTGTCTTCTCGTTTTTTCTGTTGACAGCAGCATTTCCGCAGGGTGGAAGGATTTATTTGCTGTCTTACTAAACAAAAGATGGTAAATCCTATTCCTGTCATGAAGAAACCGATCATACAGTTGGTTACCGAGAAGATCCTGTGGTAGTATTCCTCTTGATGATGTAATCCGATTTCTTCTGCTTGTTCAATTGTTTCCTTCATTGATTCATCAAATCCACCTGCAAACTTAGAATTTGAAACGACGCTGTGTTTTATTGCCATCAGGAAATTTGGAGTTTTCGGGCTTTCTAATAAGCTTGGGGCCATCTCCGAGATATTGATTGTGATGGGTACTCCATGAATTTCCGGATTCTCTGACGAGATGGTTTTGATACTGTTCAATACGATGGAGGATGCCTCGGCTGTACAATTTTCGTTTATTCTCAAAATTCCCGTTCCTTGGAGGATTAGGCTCTTTACTATTTTACCATTGCAATTGACTTCCAGCGTTTCTGGGTCACTTATCGAGTAGAGCCAGCCTTTCTCTCCCATGAGTTCCATCCAGGTTGTTTCCATCTGATTTGTGATCCTGACATCGCAATTTCCCAGAAGGTCATGGGTTGGACTAATTTTGTTGTTCGTTAGTAAGTTATATTCACACATGCTTTCTTCACTGGGCTTTCGTAATGGTAAGTTTGGACAAACTAGGCAGTTTTCTAACAAGATGCATTTGTGAAGGAATTTCTCTGTTATTAAAGCAAATCTTGAGGTGATTTTTGAGTGTAAAATGTATTCTGTCGTTGGTCTGATGAATGCCATGATTTTCCGGTTTTCTTGGATCACTTGAGGAACTTTGCAAGATATCATCCGGTATAGCTCCATACTCTCTCTGGGTAACAGTGGGATCTTGACGATCACTAAAAATCTATTTTTATTTACTCCAGTCTCAATTTTTGAAATTTTCGAAAGTAATGAAAGGTCCATTTTTTCTCTGGACAGGGGGAAAATATCATTGACGATGACCTTTTCTATTTCTCGAAGTAGCTTCTATGATTTGCTGATTGTTAATGAGTAGTGGGTTGAGTTTACCGTGCTTGGCATCTTCTAGGATTTGAACGATTTTGTGCAGTGAATCCACAAATTTGTTAGCTGCAAACTCCGTTTCTGGACCAGCTCTTCGCAAATGTTGCTCAAATTCGAAATTAGCAATACGATTATTTATGTTATAATTTTCAGTTATTAATACTCCTAATTGTTTCTCTATTATTTTTGTGTTTTCTACATTTTCCAAACTAATTTCCTTCAAATTGTCAATCTCTGCTTGAATGAGATGTGTAGAGTTCCCAATTAGATGAGTAATCTGCTTTTGATCTTGGTAAAGGCGATCGATTTCCTTAGTGATATATTCGTGGTCGTTGTAATCCATGGTTCCAAAAATGTCCCCAGCAATAGTACCTATAAATCCTAGGAGGGGTGCCCCTTTCTGTTTTGAAGATGTTTCTTCCCGAATATTATTCAAGTGTGCCTGGATACCCCTTGATTCTGTCATCAGATCCTTGATTTTTCCCCATCGCAGGTCTTCTTGACAAATTTCCATATTCATTACCTTAGAACATTCATTTAAGAGTGTTTGCAGCAACTCTTGTCCTGGTAGTTGTTGCCCCAAGTACCCTTCCATATCTAGGACGATGAGAAGTTTCCATTCTTTGTTTATGATTTTGACCTGATCAATTTTTTCGAAATATAGTCCGGGATTATGCTCCAAATTTTGGATTCGATAGTCCCAAGATGTCTCGCCTACCCCCTAGGCAAAAAAGATACAGGTCAGGAACAGTAAGCTGCTCGTTAGGGTGTGATCCATTTTCACTATTAGGAGAGTATAAAGAATTTTTGTTTTATCAATTTTTGAACCAGGAAATTTTCAATTTTTGATTAGGGCACTGGTAGAAGATATCGAAAGTTTTATGTCCTACCCCCGTCTCTTTTTGTCGTGTCAATTATTATCATAAAAATTCTGGGTGGTGTTAAAAAGAATTTTGAATCTGTTTGAGAACTTTCCTGCTGAGAGATACATGCCCCCTTTTTCGCCAATTGATCAGCTTTTTCATTCCCATAAATTCCTTTATGACCTTCAACGAATTCGAACTTCACGTCAATTTTCTCATTATAATGTCTAATTCTTGGAGTAGATCTTGATTTTTAACTGGTTTTAGTTTGGCATTTTTCCAACCATTTTTCTATGTACTTCTCGACACAATTTATCAAATATTCTGAATCAGTGAGAATTTTTATGCGCTTCAGATTGAATTCAATAGCAGTTGAGTAGGCATCTATTACTGCACATGTTTCTGCTACTATGCTGGTCACTCTCTCTTGTTCTAAAGTCCTTGAGATATTCAGTGGATTGTCATCGTTGAACCATACTCCAATCCCTGCTATTGCCTCAGGACTGCCATTGAAAGAGCAAGAACCATCCACAAAGATTTCTATTTTTCCTGTTTGATCTTCATTAAATAATGGCTTATATTTTTCTGAGGTCATTTCCTGAAATTTCAGGATAAATTGAGTTCAAGCTTCCAGTTAGGTTGAAGTACTGGTACTGTTTGTTTCATTTATTCCTTGAATTTTTTTTTTTTTTGAATATTTTTTTTTTTTATATTTTTTTTTATTCCTCGTCACATTGTTTCGAATTATTTGGGTGTTTCATAAAGCGATGACCCTCCTCAGTTTCAAGAACTACATTTCCTTTTTCAGTCAGATCCACAATTTCATAGGGACCTGTGTATTGCGAATCCAATGTGCCACTTCTTGGTTCTTTTTTTCTACATAGACACATTGACCAATTTTTACTTCTAGGGGATTTACTTGTCAATCATATAACTGCTTTGATTTAACTTTCACTTCAATTAGATTTTAAGCAGTAATTTGTTGAATTTGATCTAATTTGGTGATTAACTCAATTACATAATCGTAATATATTTCAACCTTATCTAACTCGTGAATATTCCATGGCAATCTAGCCTTTTTCCCGTGAAGTAGCTCATATGGAGTTCATTT
This sequence comes from Aleiodes leptofemur, assembly GCA_963942555.1. Classification (NCBI taxonomy): domain Eukaryota; kingdom Metazoa; phylum Arthropoda; class Insecta; order Hymenoptera; family Braconidae; genus Aleiodes; species Aleiodes leptofemur. The sequence goes on from OZ012614.1 coordinate 5,769,416, forward strand.
TGTGGCACTATGCAATGTGGTGTTGTAGGAGAACATCACATAGGGTAAGCTTTCAAATACTCGGCCAGAACGTGATGACTTCTCTCAAGAGCTCCATTAGATTGAGGTCTGTAAACAGATGTAGTTACATGATGGAAACGTAATAGTTTTCCCAATTGCGCCAATAGTTTACTAGTGAAACTAGTCCCCTTGTCCGTAAGAATGACCTTTGGACATCCATAAAGGGCAACAAATTTTGTAGCTATTGCATGCGCAATAGTGTGTGCCCTTATATCTGGAATCGCAATGGCTGAACAATGCTTAGAAAAGCTATCTTGGATTGTAAGGATCTGTAGGTTTCCACTTGAAGTTGATGGTAAAGGGCCTACAGTGTCGATAGATATCCTTTCAAAGCATTCCATCGGTGTTTCTGTAATTAACATTGGTTGTCTGACTTCGTCTCTTCGTAATTTTTCCAGCTGACAAGTTCTACATCGTTTTATAAAATGCTCAGCTTCCTGCTTCATTCCAGGCCAATAAAAACGTTCTCTTATCCTGTGAAAAGTTTTTACAATGCCTTTGTGTCCTCCTGGGAGGGTTTCATGACATTCCTTGATGATTTCAGTACAAATTCCCATGGGTGGCATTCGTATGCTACCATGACAGAGAGTGATCTCTATGAGGCAATTTCGAAATTCTCTTTCCGAAAATAATCTAATCTCAATTTCTTCATCTAATTCATCTCCTTGAAAAACCATTCTGAAAGAGGAAATTTGATATTTAATTAGAGCTTCATGTAAATTTCGTAGACAAAGTTTCAAAGTTTTCAGTTGAACTTTTTCGAAATGATAATCCTTAACTACCACACTGAAGGTCCTGAATTTCCCGACTTTAGTAACTATGACTTGACCTTTCTTCGGTTTTAGCTCTTTCAAATTTTGGCAATCAATGAATTTCAAATCCCGAAGAAGTTTAGTATTCTGTTTCGTAACTTCACAATCGGCAGCAAGAAAATGTGCAACATTATCTACTTGAAAAGTCAATCCATCTTGAGTTTCTCTAATTTTAACCAAAAGTTCATAATGGTTGCTCTGTGGAATAGTAATTTTATCTGTGATTTCGGATTCATTTTCTTCAGTAATCGACCTGTTGAATAGAAAGTGAGTTCCACCCTCCTCAATAGGTTGATAGTTCGGTTGGAATGTATCAAATGGAGAACTGCTAATTAAATCATCAATAAAAATTGTATTTGATCCTCCCCCTGGATCGGAGGAAACTTGGATATTCTCTGTTTCTGGTACAGCAGAGGCTGAATCCATTACTGGGTCCTTCTCTGCAGGCATTGGTTGTTCTTTCTCGGTAGGAAACAATTCACGACGTGAGAAGTGAGTTTGACCCGCCTTTGTGAATTGATTTATTTGAGGAGAAGAACCCGCCAGGGGTTGTTGAACTGTTGTAGGTGTAGGAAACAAGGATTGACGGTTCATAGGCTGATGAGTAATCATTGAATGACGAGAATTTCTTGGGATTTCTGTTTCCCTTTGTGTCTTCTCGTTCTTCTCATTATTATCATTATTTTCAGAATTTCCAGGGTTTTCATTTTTTTCAATATTTTCATCATTTTCTTTATTTGTGGATTCCGAATCCACTGGTGATTGCTCTAACATCTGAGATCTACTTTCAAATTCTGCCATTTTCTTTTTAAAATCGGCAGATGATGAATTTAGTTCTTCTCTAAAGGCTGGGCCTGAACTTTGTCTCCTGAGTTCATAAAGAAGAATTGTACCTTCATTCGGGGATGATTCTGGATTTCCTTGCTCCTCTTCTCTTCCTGATAGGTTTGCCATCAATTCATCGAATCTATTCAAACTCTCTCTTAGAGAAGGGTGGATACTCGAATTATTTTGATTCAACGAGACTTCTTCTTCCTCTACATCAGTATCCCCGGTGACAGTGTTGCGGTTGACCGGGTCACGAAAATGAATAACGGTAGCTTATAAAGAAATGGATTTATGCCAGGTGACCGTAACTAGTCGTGATTGTTTCCCTGAACCGCGGGATAATAAGGGGAGCCTAGAGAAAACTAGAATACTCGTACCTCGATACCCCTGTTAATACGATACTGAATAAGGGTACGTGACTGCGGGGACAAAGTACTGAAGTACACGATGACGAAATGCGTTAGAATAAATTACAAATGGTCGGTGCTTAATTGTTTGTTAATGAGGAAATCGATGCAAAAGGTTTTGGGGTGAAAGGAAGAAAAATAAAAGATTGGGTTAACGTTTATACCTCGAGTAATTTATTTTTGGAAATACAGGTCCCGAAGGGAATCTACCCAGGTCAGACTTGCGGAGACTCAGTTGTTAATTCAATTAGTGAAAGAATAAAATTAGTAAAATCGAGGGAGGGGAAGGTGCATTAATAAAAACAATTTGGACTTACTCTTGGTGAGACTCAGGTAAGGGGGTAAAGGGGGCAGGAACCTGTTGTGAGAGCTCAGGTAAATGAAGCAGGTTGATTGATGGCTTCCCAGATGCGGAGACTCCCTCGTGGCGAATTGTAAAGATGCGATTGAAGGCCGCTGGAACCTGGATCAGTTGATCTTCACGTAGAATTCGGCTGGGGGCAGCTTGGAGTTGGCTAACACCGTGGAATCTCTTCACTGGAATCTCACTTGGATAACCGTCGCGAAAACTAACTGGGAGACTTCGATGCGACACTTGGAAATTCGGAAGCTGGACTGCCACAATTTTCGGGTTCCTCCTTCATTTATAGGCTCGTATCCTAGGAAAGTGAAACCCCATCCTCTGTATTATTTCACATAATTTATGGCTTTTCGCTACCGTTTCGGAAAAGCCAGGTGGTTTTTGGTTTTAAGTGCTTGTTTTTGTTATTGTTTTTTCCTCACTCGCTCTCATAGATTGAGTCCGCCGATCGATATCCTTTTGGTCGCATGGTCTCCATCAACAGGCTGCTTCTTCGGTTTGATGGGCCTCCTGTTTTATGATTTTACGACCTTTCGAGTGGAGACAATTTCACCCTTGATTTTACTAGGCCTCGGGCGGATCCATTGCATTTACTTAAATCGTTGTACAATGCAATGGACGACCGTTGGCACTAAGTGGTTCTGTTTATCGGCGGGATGAGTTGTCTGCTTTTCAGTCGGCTTTCATTTTCGGTAGTCACTTTCCGCGGCCATCTGCCTTTCTCTGTTCCTTTTTTTTTGTATTGATTTTCAGGATCGTTTACGTTGTCCGACTTTTTGTATTCCATTAGCAGTTCCGTCCTTGCTGGCCGTAACGTTTTCTCCTTAAGTGATTCACTTATTATGCGCATTTCCCTTTTTTTCTAAGGCACATAACAACAGCTTCAGCTTCCACAATTTGTGGTTCTTCCGTTAACAGTTCTTGATCAATCACTACATCTGGAGAAGGTTCTTCGACTTCTCCTTCGATAGTTATTTCCTTTATCTCACTGACTACCTGATCTTCTTTGTTGATAGATTCGTTACCCCCATCAATGATATTAGTTTCATCGATTTTTGATTGTAAAATTTCTGGATTCGGAGATTTCTCCTTTACCATCGATGATTTTTCTAGGCTAATTACTGGAGATGTCTGCTGAGGGGTTACCGGGGTTGTTGGTGGTTGAGGAGTTATTGGTGGTGTATTTGTCCTGTAACTTCTTGCATCCCTATAAGATATAGGAATTTTCTACCCCATGGCTGTTTGACTTGCTCTGCGCTGAGAAACTCTAGATGTCACGGTTGATCCAGTTGTATTCTCGGTCAAAGGTTGATTTTGGATCCTAACTCGTCTTCCAGAACTTGAACCTGAAGTCGAAGGTTGTGATGATCTTAAAATTGACTTAGGTGTATTATTCTTCGCTGAACTCAACACTAATACAGTTTTAGTTTTTTCACTGAATGGATTCTGAGCAAAAGGATCAGTCAGCAGGTCTCTTTTTAGCTTCTTTATTTTCACGTCAAAATTGAAATCATTCAGCCATGTCTTCCACTTTACCTGTCTAATAGTGGGACTGGAAGATTCCCTCAGCCAATTTAATGCGGGTGTACTGGTAATGATGGTAGAAGGTACCCCATATACATATGGTCTGAATTGCCCCAAAGCAAAAACTGCTGCTAAACAGTCCAATTCCCCTACGGAGTACCTTGTTTCTGGATCTTTCAGGCCTCTTGATGCATAACAAATTGCATGTTATTGGTCATCTTCTCCTTTTTGACTGAGAATAGCTCCCAAACCTACTTCAGAACTTGAAATTGTAATCATGAATGGTTTCTTCATATCTGGATGATACAATAAGGAATCAGCTGTTAAAGATGCCTCAATTTTCTCAAAGGATTCTTGTTCCTGTTGTTCCCATTCATAGTTGTGATTTTTCTTTAATAGCTCATATAATGGTTTGGCAATATCGGCATATTCCTCTATGAAATGTCGGAAATAATTGGTGAAACCCAAAAATCTCCTTAATCCTTTTACGGTAGTGGGTGGAGGCATTTTACTCAAATCCTTTAATTTGTCCAAATTTGGTTGTATGCCTTTTTCACCAATTCTATGTCCCAAGTATCCAACTTCTTTGCAGTAAAACATGCATTTATCCGGTTGGAGGGTTGAACCATTATCTCTTAACCGTTGAAAAAGATGTCTAAGACGGACGTAATGTTCTTCAGCGGTCTTAGAGTAAATTACGATGTCATCTAAGTAAACATGAAGTTCTACTGTAGCGACCGCTACAATGCAATAGACCGGCAGGGAGAGGAAACGACACTCGCACGCACTAGGGGACTCACGTTGTCTCTCTTCAATATCTTATCTTCTCTCTCCAACTTATTGTATCCTATATATTTATATATTGTTTTTGTGTGGATATTCGGGATTAGCGATATCCTTCAATACGTTACTCAGTACAAGTCAACTCGTCACCCAAGACACTTCGTTCTTGTGACAATACTTTGTATACGTTCTATAAAACAAACGCGTTTATAATAAACCAATAATTATTGCACTAATCGCACTCATAAGTGATTGTTAATTGTTCCCCAAATTACCTCAATCACTACACTACCCCCTTTAATCCACTTAACACTCCATTCATCATTCTCTGAAAAATGGGACGAGGATTTTGTAACCCAAATGGCATTCGTTCATATTCATAATGTCCGTTTGGACCTGTAAATGCTGTTTTTTCTTTATCTGGCTCCTCTATCTCAATTTGATAGAATCCACTTGCTAGATTGAAAACACTGAAAAATTTTGCTCCTCCTAATTGTGATAGAATTTCTGCAATGTCAGGAAGAGGATATGAATCACCTATAGTTTTTCGATTTAGTTCTCTGAAATCAATTACCATTCTCCAGCGTTTATTTCCTTTGGAATCAGCTTTCTTAGGTACTATCCAAAGAGGAGAGTTATAAGGTGATACCGAGTTTCTGATAATTTCTTGATCGAGCAAATTTTTAATTTGTTTGTTGACTTCTTCCTGATGTTGTGGAGGATATTTATATTTTTTCCTAAAAATTGGTTTTTCGTCAGTAGTTCTAAGTTTACACTTGAAAAATTTTGCTTTTCCCAAAGTATCACCAGGTAAATGAAAAATGTCAGAGAATTTTTGGATTATCTGTTTTACTTTTCTATGCTCATCAACCTGAATGTTGTCTAAATTTAGAATTTCTAGTACCTTGGAAGCTCGCTCCTCGAAATAGCTAAATTCTTCTCGTATCATGAAACAACGTTCAGCCTGGTCCTGATTTTCATTCAGAGCTTCCTCAAATGCTTCTAAATTCTGTGGATTGAGTTTGAGCTGAAAATCTTCCTCCATGGTATTAATAACTATTGCTGTTGCCATCCCATTTTCCACTCGTACAGCTGCTTCTCATAAGTATAACCCCTCTTGCAAAGGGATTCTGGGCAAATATCCTTCCTTGAGATTTGAATTTTTAATAGGAATAGAAATTACCATACGAGATCTGGCTGGTTCTGTTATGTTCTCAACAGTTGCCTCTTTGCACCATGGAATAGGCTCTGTTGGTTTTCGGGAAATTGTCAGGTTCTTCTCAAGATAACGGATATCCACTTTTTCTTGAATAAGGAATTCAGTTCCTAAAATTCCCACTCCTGAAATAGGCAATTTATGATTAATAACATGGAAAACTACTGGAGCTCCCATGATACTCAAAATAACTGATCACTTCACATTTATTTCATTTGTTAGGCCTCTAATCCGATTTATCTGGGAAGGTTGGATTTGTAGATCTGGGCGTAGAGCATCTTGTTCAATTAAATTGATATCTGCTCCAGTATCAATTAAAAATTCCTGTTCTTCAGTGGATAACTCTGGAATAATGAGATTTATTCGAGAACCTTCCCATTTAAAGATACGTTAGCTTTTCTTGTTTCATTAATACATGAAGGCAAACAGAAATGTATTGGTTGTAGTCGATTTTGCTGTAGAGTGAGAGTATTAGAGAAAAAGGAAATATAAGCCTTGGATTTTTCAAAGAACTCATGACCTAAAATTGCCCCGTAATCTGCAGTGTTCTCTCTGACAACATGAAAATGAACTAGTAGACCTGGAAGTAATTCTAATGTGATTACTCCAAGGCTTTCCGTTGAATTATTACTCACTCCAGTTATTTTTATTGTTTTTGAAATATCGATTCGAGTGTTTTTCTTCAAATAATATAAACCGACTAAATTAATAGAAGAGCTTGTGTCAACCAATGCATTCACATTTTCGTTGAAATAGGGCTCCTTCAATGTTACTCTGGGACCTTTGCCAAATGCGAAAAAAAATAATGATTTATTTAAAACGGGTGGAGGCTTCCCGCAGTTACCGTGTGACGCTGAGGTGACTGATTGCTCGACGTTGTGCCATCCCGACGAGCATGATCCTCGTTTAAATGTTGATTTCCTGATGGAGATGATGATCTAGACGGTGATGACGTTCTTGATGAGGGTGACCCCTTTCTATCTCTTTCTCGATATCTTTCGGGAGATTTTTCTCTAGACAAATTTCCCTCGACACATTTATTCAGCATTCGAGACATTTGTTCCATAAAATCTCCTTGGATCGTTTTGGATTCATCTTTAAGTTTTTTCGGAAAACTTTCATATCTTTTCTTGCATCTAACCTCATGGATTTCATTCCATCTTTAAGTTTTTGAATTTCTCCTTTCCACTCGTCTTGAAAAGATAGTGTCCTTGAACTAGCAATACGAACTGGTACTCCTGCCTCATTTGGTTATGGAGGGGCAGGAGGGGGAGGTGTAGATGCTCTCGGGAAGTATGAACCTGCTTGACGATTTGCTGGATCACGATTGGGACTCTGTGTACGAGTTCTTGTAGAATAAAAATCGGCTTGAGGATAAGTCATTCGATTATGATGCGAGTAATTTGATCTTGGTTGATAGTAAGGAGTTGTCGTTTGATGGTTATTCCCTCTGAAAGAATCATGTTGCCCCCTGTAGCGGTCAACAGATGGACGGGTAGGCAATAGATAATTCATATCTTTCGCCACTATTTTCAGAGCTGCATCCAGGGTTTCAACATTTTTTGTGTATAGCTCCCTTTGTATGGAATGAGGAGCAAATTCTTTCAATACTTGGATTCCTTCGTAATTGAGGGTTTCTTTGTAATGATCTTTCTTAGCGACCCCAAATTCTTTTTCAGCAGCTTTCAGACCACTTTCTACCAGTACCTCTAACCGTCTAATAAAATCTGCCAAGCTCTTATCTTTAAATTTCTCAGAGGTTTTGATTCGACTAGTAAAATTATGATACTTTTGATCCCTTTTGTGAGTTGCAGCAAGAATATCCAAAATATCAGTTACCTGTGTGATGTTGTTATTAGCTAAGACTAATTTTGCTGGTACTAAAATTTTTCTTAAAGTTTCTCTGATATAGTCTTCTTTCTTTCCATCTTCAGTTGGGATGAAAATTAAATTTGACCTTACAACAGTTTCAAAAGTATCAAAATCTACGTGATCTGGAGTTCCCGAAAAGTATGATAAACTGTTACCAATGTCCCGAGTTCGAACATAATATTTTTGAGGGCCAAAAGTGCCATTTCCATTAGCATTAGCATTACCAGTGTAAGATTGATTCATTGCCATTTTATTGTTGCTATGTTGTTAATTTTCAAGTTTAAATGAAATAATAAAAATATTGAAGCTGAGTGAAGGGCAAGAATGACTTATTCTTTATTTTTGTAAATGAAGAATTGAAGAATAAAATATTGACTCTAATTATAAGAAAAGAATGTATCTGTCATAGAGAAAGAAAATTTCGAAATGAAAATTAATTTTTTTTTTTTTTTTTTAACAAGAGTAATGAAAACTAAAGCAGTGTGAGTCCTACCGACTGCACCAAAAACTAAGCTGTTATGTCCGAGATCAAATTGTAGCGTGGAGGACAATTTTTACTAATTTCAAACAGCTTCAATTATAATGATTTTATAGGACGCTCATTTAGTTATTACTCTTGTTAGTTTATGTGTGGAATTGTTAAATTGATAACGTTGACTATGATTACTTTATTTATAACTTTTGGTATATTTTAAACTTGAATGTTATGGAATTATGCAATTTTTTCTTTTACAAAAATTTATAGACGGAGTTACTTGACAGATTTTGAATTTTAAAAGCCTAATACAAAGTGAATCCAATTACTACTTACAGAATTTATGGAAGTCGTCGTCTCAATTAAGTTGAAATTCTTATTTCTAAGTAGTGGAACCTTGATTTTTCTCGATGTTAATTATTTAGACCAAGATGATTGAAATTCCACTGTTGTAATATTTTTATGTTATTATTCTTTCGAGTTCTTATTTAATTCACTTATAAATTTCTCTCCGTTTTTATGTGAAACTGGAACAATTACTTTTAACTAAAGGCTACGATTTGCCCAATTCTATATATTGTTAACAAATACGATGATCCACTATATTAGATAGTTTATTGACAAGTTAACACAAGAACAGGTCAATTTCACTTCTCAATTTACTAGGAGTGTTTTTGATTATTTATTCTTCGGTGGTTAGAATGAGACTGGCTATCATTGAAAAGTTTCCCTCCCTCGTTAGCCTGTAAAAGAGTTGTTTCTTCATATTGTGAAATTGCTGATCGTTGTGCTGACTTGTCAATTTCGCAATTGAAGAATAAAATCGGATGTTTTAAATGGGTTCAATGCGCCCACAGTACCGAATGTGGAATTTCATTGCTCATCAATTCGTTATTTCGAAAGACAGATATAATTTCTTTGTTGAATGTTGAATTAAACCAATCGGATGATATGTGAGATCTCGAACTCGAAATGTCGTGTCGACTAATCGAATCTTTGGAATTGATCGATCACATTTTCAGGAGTTATTGTTTTTTCCCAATTTATTCATTAAATTGATCTATCAATTTTCTCGCTTCAATGTTTTTATTGAAGAAAGCTATGATAAAAAGAATTGTATTTTCTAATAATTGATTTTTTCAGAATAAATTTTTTTCAGCGATCACCTATCACTAAAGGAGATTCTACAATGGCCGCAACGCAATGAATTCCGTGCGGAATTCATTGCGGCTGGCTTATGTTTGCGGAAAAATGCCGCATGGCAACTGACGCATTCCCTGTCAAGCAATAGGAGTAACCTCACTCCGACGTTTGAATCCGGATTTTTTTACACAGCCAAAGCCTTTATGGAGAAAATGGAAAGAAAAATTCATTATTATAGACATATTAGAACATCATTTCATATTTTTTCAGATTTTTTCATCAAGACTTTTGCTCTGAAAACGAATTTACAATGATTCTGTATTTTTTTAGTCTTCTTTTCCATTTTTTATCAATATCGGCCTATTGATCTTTTCAAGAAAATTCGACAAAGAAATTAATTTTCATTTGAAAAAGCAGTAAAGAGACGAGAAGCAAGATTGAAGAACAATTCTGATTTCTTGCATTTTTTCGGAATTTTTTTTCATTATCAATAAACATATTCACAATCACAGAAAACACATTATCTTGAAAAATACATAGTTTACATTTGAACGTAATGATATGAACAGTAAAATTAATTTTTTCTAGAAAATTTCACTACTCATTGCATGATTTCAGCAGCACATTCAATGCGAGATTTCGTTGGTAGAGAATTGAGGGCCGATTTTATCATTTCCAGCATCAGTTGAATATCGCTATCCAACGCTTTCTCCTCCAAAGCAGGTGGAGAGGATAGGGGGGTCACTTGAGCAATTCCCAATTTTTTGATGACTTTCGTAGTCATACGTGTCATCTTGGCCATCTGATCAGTCAGGAACGTATCGGATGCTCGACGTTTCTTTGCGAAACCATCGAAGTCCGGAACTTTTTTTGCCATGCTCGCTATCCGAGGTGTCTGATTCACTATCAGAATCGATATCTTCATCGGAACTTCCTGAAAAAGTGAAAGAATCATTCATTTTTAATTCAAAATTACTGACAAATAATAATCATATATTCACCAGAATCTTCTCCTCTCTTGTCGAGTTTCCTGTTTCTATTCCCTTTCTTTTCGTTGTCTGAATTGGAGAAATCATCAATTTCTGGGGTTCGAAACCATGAAGGCAAACGATTAACGAAGTCATCACCCAATTTTGGCGTATCAGACTTCACCTCTGATTTTTTTTCGTTGTTTGATGATTTAGTAGACATGTCAGGACTGGCCATGTTTGACGTTGTGCTGTAAAAGATTTAATATTAAAGAAATAGGCTGAGTTTATTAGGATTTAACGATGGTTGACTAACTTAAACTCGGGAAAGTCAAGTTAAGTCCCCCCCTCCCCCCCCCCCCCTCCACACCAGTATTTATCCTCATGCCGTTTGAAAACTACCGTGAAGAGAAATAAGGTTGTGGTGGGGGAACTTAACTTGAACCGGATTCCCTTTTTTTTGGAATATCCGTCGTTGATGTGGGATGTGAGCTCATTTGCCATCGATTTATGGGGGTTTTAATTCAAAAATATTAATTTTCAACATAGTAATGGAGCAAAAACTTTCTTCCACAAAAATCTATATTTTAGGATCAAAAAGACCATATGTCAATGGCAAATGATCTCACATTCTACCTCTTATTATTAGATTTCTTATACAACGATAGGGATGAATTTTTTCAAAAGTGGGAAGGGTTTCACTCCACAAAAGTGCCCAAAAAACCAAACTGTCGGAAAATAAAGAAAAAAAAATTCTTGCACTGGTTTTCCGACTGAAATTTTCTCAGCTCATCAATGAAATCATTTGAAAAAATCTATCACCAGTGTTTGTAGTAATTTCAAGTGTTTCTGTGAATAAAAGCACAAAAGCTCAAAGGAATGAAAATATTATACATATGGTCGAGGTGCTATTGGGTCTCGCAGAAAAGGCAGCTCCTGGAAAAATTCCCATTGAGAAACATAAATCTTGCCAGTGGATGCGCGTCCGGCTCCTGATGATGATGGCTGTGATCGGATTTGTTTTTTATATTCCTTGGCAAATCGATCACGTAAATTTCTAAACTGTGCTTTAATTTCATCACCTGTATCCAAAAACAAATAGCAATCAATATTTATCAACTTAATTTTCCATTTTTCCTTAAATTGACTTCAAATGATAGAAACTTGTTATTCCATATATTATATATTTATAATTACCTGAAGTTTTTATCTTCAAGGCCCTACTGATGGCCACCCAAGCCTTTTCCTTCTCCACATGATTGTGATATCCAGAATTAGTCTCATTCTATAATGTAGGATTTATCTTGACGAATCTGATGAGTTCATTTTTCTGCTTAGCATTTAATTTCAAATTCTTCCCCATTTTCACTCACAAAATGCGCAGGACTGTTATGAAACTATGTCCGCGCAATAACCTGAACTTGTGCAGATGAAAACAGAAACGAAAGTCATCAAGTTCGTTACTCATCGAGTCGAAAATTATTCGGCAGGGTTTGGTTCTAACACATAAGCATTGTACACTCTTATTTTTGTGCACAAACGTAAAAGTCAAATATAATGTACACATTAGTTTTTTATCGTACACATTAAGTTTGATCACAAAATTCCGGAATCTCAAATTGTACACAGTGTTATTTTTTTATACACATGAAATAAATTGTGTACAAAAAAAATGTACACTTCGAAAAATAAGAACGGTGCGGTGCAAATATCGTACACGAAAGAAAATTAAGACGAAAAAGTTGTGCACATATATTTTTTGGCACATGCGGACCTGATTTTGGTTATACACACACGGGCTAGAAACGTACACAAAAATGATGTCATCGGTTATTTTTGTGCACGCAATTCATTGATGAATTAACGAGATAATTGTGCACAAAATATTGTGCACAATAACACTGATAACTCGTCGCTGATCCGAAATTTTGTACAGAATATCATTGTATCGCAAGAGGAAACCTTATTTTACAAAAGGTACACATGAAGTGCAGTTTTCAGGACTTGTGGGGAGTGAAACGTGTAATGATACTATAGTCAGCAACCAGATATATCCATGGACAGCAGAATATTTGTCGACAAGCAAAGGGGTCATTGGCATATATTTTATATCGGGAGAATGTTTGTATGACGATGGTTCTGGTGATATGAAAAAAATTTTTGTTCATCTCCCAGCTCACTAAAAACGTTCCTATGATGAAGAGCAAATTTTTGTTCCCAATGGGTGGAAAGTAAAATTTTCCTCCCACTGCACTCGAGGGAAGTTGCACTCTTTGCCGTGAAGGGAAATTGTATTCAGGTCCCTGAGTAGAAGCAGACAACCCACGTGCTTATCACGAATCAAGAGGAATAGTGATTGAGTTTTTATGTTTAAAAATTACCCTTGAGGAAAGATTATATCTCCCAGTCCTTCCATGAATCTCCATAATTTGAACCACCAAGAAAGAGCGAAAAGTCAAAATGGATCCAATAGTCACCTATTAAGGTAAATGAACTGGTCAACAAATATACAATCTTACCATCGGGTGAGACTAGACCAATAGGTCTAAATTTTACTCTTTTGTTTAGAGCGAAATGATGCTGAATCACCACCTAGAGAACGTAACTAGGACTGAAAAAATTTTCCCATGGGACTGGAGAATTCTCCTTCTCAAAAGAGGAAATATTTGAAGAAAGTGAAAATCAAATGAATAATCCAACAATGGGGCTTTTGATTGTAGAATATTTAATAATTCACAAGTATGAAATGTATCAAATCAGGAAAATATTTAATTATTTGAGAAATTCAGGTATATAGACAAATATGTATGATATACCAATATAAACATGAACGTGAAACATGAGTTGAATTTATGCATAGAAAAATTACAATGATATAATTTAAAGCAATATTCATATGGTCTCAACTCTGAGACTATTCCATGTCGTACAAGTCTCTGAGAAGCTGCCTTCGAAACTCCCGTTCGAGCTCCTGTTCAAGACCATCATTCCACCTCTCTCCTCCCATCATGGGTGGTGGCAAATATGAATCGAATCTTGTTCTGCATAATGGACAACTCCGCATTATCAAGTTCTGCGCAGATGGGACACACAAGCAATGATGACAGGGCCGTAACTTTTGAACCCTCTCCCTCGACGCGCATACTGGGCAACCTTTTTAAAAATTAATGAATTTATCAGTACATGAGGAGTATTACATGCCAACTCAAACACTGTCAAACCCTGACCATCTTAGATTATAGTTCAATATTTTTTATGCAATTGTTCTCAGTGCTTTGAGTTTCTAAATTTTTTGGCAATTCTGTCATGCAACCATTACTTTTCGAAAGAAAAGAAGTTCGATTCGTTCTCAAATTCTGCAGAATTTCCAAAAAATCATATATGATATGGGAATTCATTTCAGACATTTTTTCGACTGGGGCTCAAGGTTAATCTCCTTTTACGTGAAGAAAAAGAGAAGCATTCGATAATTTTGGATGGAAAAATACCTCTTTCAATATGTCTCTACGTCAAAATGATGATATCACATAGTTAAAAGAGGAAACAAAATAAAGAATTGAGCTGAAAGAAGAAGCTGCTCCAGATTCGAAAATGCTCTCCATAGTTTGCCCTCTCATTCTGCAACAATTAGGCATCACGATTCTGACGCAGAAAACGAAGCGATAGAGAAATCTTGCCAAGAATAAATCAAATATCGTAGTTTTTTTTTGTGTGCAGAGAAGCTCAATATAAGGTCTACTCCAAACTAGTATAAGGAAGAATCCGCATAAAATTTACAATTCTGCTAAACTTTCAAAATCCTGAAATGGGTAGAGCTTAGAGATCATTTGAAAATTCATAACGAAATAGCGGTTGCATGGAAAAATTGTAAACAATTATGGAAACTCTAAATAGCGGACGAAATAGCATAAAATGAGTCGAACAATATCTATGATGTTTAGGGTTTGGCATTGGTTGAGTGGGCATAGAATACTCCATATACTAAATGCGAGCGAAGACAAAGAAGTAAACGGGAGGAGTAGAAAAAGTCTATTCAGGAGGAGACTGACAGAGTTCTTCAACAAGTGTGAATTTGGTGCCGAACCAGGGGCAAGGGATGCCAATCGCACGAGCTGAAAAATTCTGTCTCTTGCACCTGGGATACTATTTTTCATTAGTGATAATACATTCTCAAGTTCGAGAAATGGTTCCTCTCCAGGCTCCTTGGAAAGACCTTTTTCTCGAGCGAGTGAGCGTAGCAGCAGTAATGTAGGAATATTGATTTTTGCTTCCGACTGTTCAAAACTTATTCAGAGGATGCCGGGTATTTGAATACCGAGCAGCTGCCTCCAAATTATATTTATTCAATAAAATACAGACGTGATGAACCTCAGTCCTAATTCTCCGTATTATATCGCATGAGACGATTACAAACTATTCATTGATTGATCCAGCCCCTCGTGTTTCACTGACATATGTATTAGACTGTGCCAAATTTGACGACTATTTTCTTTTTCGGCTCCCAAGTAAAAATTACATTTCCCATCATGAAAAAATAATGCTTCCCAAATCCGGGCTTCCTATCTTTTTTTTCCACTTAGCGCTCGCGTAAATAAGGATTTTTCAAGGAAAATTTTTTTAAAAATGATTTTAAACCTCATAATTCATGGAATATGATCTCTAAAAATTTAAAAAATGCATCATTCCGTCGAGAATTTAATGCTCAACGAAAATAATCGTGGTCGAAGTCAAAACAACGACCTACACGCCTTGTAGACCAAAGAGAAAGCGAATTTTTCATTAATTTATTACTAACATTCATTCTTATACACATATCAAACAATGAATGTGTAATTGAAACTCGTGAATTCCATTTTCTAGACAATCCTCATGATCCAAAGAACTAATTTTCGCCCCTCAATTCTTCTCTATATTTTTTTCTTCAAATAAAAATCATAATAATATCAAAAAATATTTAAAAAAATAATATCATCTCATCACTCATTACTCACAACTTTTATTGACTCAGAAGTTTTTAATCAATATTCATAGCGTTGATGCTTATATTCATGGCACCAATTATAGTGATTGACATTCGCGAGTGATTTACCAACATGTTACTCCAAATATTAGTCAGAAGATGTTGCTAGCTTTTTGAAGTGAAACTTCTTATACGAAGTCCTCGCGTTTAACGCTGTTGCGTTACTTTTCCACGCTTTGGTGGTGAGGGAAAAAAAGGGAGAGAGAACAAATGTGCGCATGCGCACTCGTATCCCTGCAGTATTGCTCGTCATAGTAGGACTAGCGAAGGGATCGACATCGGCTTTCTTCCACGTCCATGCCCCACCAAATGATCTTTGGCTTCGGCATGCCTCGTGTGTCAATTCTTTCGTTAGTACGACAATACCTGTCCTGTTCCTGTTTATTTTCTATCATCAGTTATCCAAGAATATTTCGGAAACTAAGTGTGATAGAGTGATTCTGCTTTCCTTTTTTTTGTAGATGTTTAAATTCTCGACAAGAAAGCTTAAAGTTGAAACTGCTCTATCTTATTCAGATTCCGAGATATTCTCAAGAAACAATTGACAAACAAACCAAAACAAGTGGGATCTTGCTATCATTATAGTTATTATTATAGTTTTATCTGCTAATTTATTAGCAAGTCGCTTCCGAATGTTTTGCCCTTTCATGAGTGAATATTCTATTGTAAATAATATCCTTAATAATAATACCCAGATTGAATGATTTCCTTAATAATACTACCCAGATATCTTTATTTGAAAAATGTTAAAATTACTGTTTATAAACAGTTAAAAAAAATTTTTTCTTTACAATATATTTTATATGTATATTTATATAATGAAAATTATATAAATATCCCACACCGACCTTTCTTCGGCAAATGATTTTACGGAAGAAAATTCTTTTTTCTTTACAATATATTATATATATATGGTTAATCCACCTTTGTTGATTCTAACTTTTATACTTGTTCAATTAGATATTGTTATTATATTTTTATGGTTCTATTCATTCAGTCATTTATTTAATTTTCGGGGAAGAGTGGGGGAAATGATTACAGATATAAAAAAGAAGGAGAATTTATTTATTTATTGAGGTATCCTTGGTTACCAATCGTCACTTTTTAATTTCTATCAAGAACGAACAGAAGTTATACATTATGTCTAAAGGTTATTCCCCATTTCATTAATTAATTTTCCCAATTTATTTTTTTTTCTCAAATATTTAATCAATTTATTTAATATAATCAAAAGGTGAAGATAATGATTCGCGAAATCCCTCTACATGTAAGGTTGGTGACAGTGATTTAATAAGTGATGAACCATCTGATATCATCCCTCCCTCTCCTTCAGGTAATTAAATTAATTATTATATGAATTTTAAAAATCAATATTAGTTATTATATAATTTAAAAAATTTCAAAAATATTCCAATAAAACTGATGGATTTTGGAATGTATATGGACAAAGGAAGATTGCCAGTGTTTAATTTGAGAGAATATCGCAAAAAATTTCATAAAAATTTTAAAAATTTTCAAAGTTTCATGAAAATTTCATGAAAATTTAGAAAATTCTGAAAAAGTCTCAAATACAAGAATAAAACTGATTTTTTTTCCATTTCTTTTTTTCAGAACAATCATCTAATATAAAATTGACTCCATCAATCACTTTGATAAATTATAATACACCTCCTATCAAATCAAGAATGATGTGAGTATTATTCATAAATATATGTATTGTTTATTGATATTTGAGCTTTCAAATTCCCCTCCCAGGATATCTGCGTCCCAAACCCCCCTTTCTAACTACATTGTCATTATTGTCAATTTTACTCCTTTATGAACAAATTATTATGTAGATATAATCAATTTAATATGAAATTACAGAACAATAATTGCAATCGTGGATCGAGTTATTTCTCCACACATCGCCAAGGATAATACCAAAACTTTATTTAAATTTACTTTAAATAATGGTGATGGAGAAAGGATAGAATGTTTAGCGTGGAATAGTCAAATCAAACGGATTCAATCTCAAATCAATTTAGGAAATGTATTTTCCTTAGCTGCATATTCCATTATCCAATTTCGTTAGGATGATGATAATAATCCTATATATTTTTTTAGGTTCTTCTGATTAATGGAGCATTTACCGGTGCAGTCCATGTAAAATATCCTACTGGAACACTTTCATACCAATTAACAATCCAGTCTAATACTACCATTGAAATTTTGCATGAGTTTGGTCCCGACACCAATAAAATTCCGATAATGAAAAAGTTAGAGTTGGTAAAAGTAGAAAAAGTGTGTGAATATCGAAAATGTATAAGTATGTATTTTTTTAATTCCTAATCTCAATTCATTATGTGTAAAATATATATAGGGGAGAGTGGGGCAAAATGGACACTGTAATTACACGGTTAGAGATGGACTTTTTTTTGATGATTCTATTGAAAAGTTAAGGAAATTTTAGCCGGAAAACGAGTGTCAAATGTATTTTTTTTTTTTTTTTTGAAATTGAATTCGATATTTTTCGGCACTTTTGAGGAGTAAAAGCTTTTGCTTTTTTAAAAATTTTTAGTTTTTTGCAGATATCTCTGGTTCTATTAGTCGTAGCAGCTCGGAGTTGGTCTCAAATGAAAGGTGCGATCATTTGCCATCGATTCATAGGGTTTTCAACTCAAAAACATCAATTTTTGGGACAGTTATAGGCCAAAAACTGTTTCACAAAAATGTCCATAAATACCTTAAAAATCAATATTTTCTAATTGAAAACCCTATGAATCGATGGCAAATGATCTCACTTTTCATCTCTCGTTAGAATTTCTACGCTACGACAAATAAAACCGAAGATATCCTCAAAAAACTGAAAATTTCCAAAAAAAGGAAGGGTTTTACCCCTCTAAAATGCTCGAAAAAGTCTTCTGTAAATCACCAGAAATTCAGAAAAATTAATTCCGGCATTTGTCTTCTATCTAAAATTTCCTCAGCTTCCCAATGGAATCATCAGAAACAATCTACCGCCAATATTTCTATCAATTTCAAGAGTTTTACATAATATTTGCCTAAAAATTTAGATGTGTCCATTTTATCGCTGATGTCCATTTTGCCCCACTTTCCCCTAATTTTGCATTTTTATATTTCAGGGGTTCGAGGGTTTATTAAAACTAATTTTGATATTATTCAACGGAGAGAGGGAGTGATGCCTTACTGCTATGGTGTGATAGGAGAAGAAAATCATTGTCTTGAAGTTAAAGTATTGGATTTTGAGGATCCTTTCGTCAATAATTTCAAAATTGGTCAACATGTTGAAATACACGGAAATATTAATAAATCAGGTATTATGAAATTGAATAATGCTTATAGATAGATTTACCCTAGCATGAGTAGGCCAGTGATTGAACTATTAAACGAATTTATTATGAAAATAATTTTTAATTCAGTAGAATATCATTTTTCTCATTTTCGAAGCACAATATAATATTCATCTACTTCAATTTAAGCCTATGAAACTATTAAATATATCAATAATTAGTGATTTTTATTATATATAATTATTATTTATTCAACCACTGAACTTTTCATCTTATTTCATTTTATTTATCATTTTATTTTATTCATTATTTTTCAGAGGCTTACTCTCCTCGATTTATTATTCGTAATCTTGGTGATGTTAAAATCGTTGATGATGTAATAAAAGATATGTATTACTTATGTAACTGCACCGAGTCACCCACAGAAACTGCAAAGAGATTCAAAAAGCAATAACTTATCATTTTATATTTTTGACTTTTCTTCCATTTTTATTATTATTTTTCGTCATAATTATTGTACTCTCCAAATTTTGAATAAATTTTTATTTACTAATGCTTTTTTCTTATATTGACGGAAAGTTACTATCGTGTATTTACAATCAATTTTTTTTTTTTATTTTGTAGAGTTTACAAAAAAAAATCAACAGATATTCTCCGACTTTGAAATTGTGAAATTTCATATTTTCCTGTAAACTGGAACTTGGACTAGAATGGACATCGTTGAATACTAATGGAAAATTGGATAAAAATCCGAGAACAGGAAAGTATATGTGAAAAAATACTTCATGAAGGACTCAATAAAGAAAATGCTGCCAAAATCTTGCAGCTGGTTGAAATTTTCGTAGTACAATACGATGGTTTCTTTCAACTATTATCTCTATCTTCTTTTACGTATTTGCATTACGATTCTCCCATTAGATTTCAAAATT
This sequence comes from Aleiodes leptofemur, assembly GCA_963942555.1. NCBI lineage: Eukaryota > Metazoa > Arthropoda > Insecta > Hymenoptera > Braconidae > Aleiodes > Aleiodes leptofemur. The sequence continues at coordinate 5,789,107 of OZ012614.1, forward strand.
TAACGTTTTGATTTAATTGCACATTTATTATATTTTTTCTTTATCCTTTTTGAACGACGTATTTTACTTCTCCTTAGATTTTTCATTTTTTTCTTCCTGTAAATGAAAATTTCGAGAATATTTTTACGTTTAATCTTATTAATCGCAATAAATCCTTTAAACTCCAAAATTAATACTTTTTGCTTCCGAATGGAAGCATTGTAATCGTGATTTTTTTCGAATTTGAGATTTCATCGGATTATGACTCCAAATGTTCTAAAATGTCGGAAAAAAATATTTTTTTCACATGTCTGTGTGTATGTATGTGTGTGTGTGTGTGTGTATGTGTGTGATGACACGTTTCATCACTCTATGTGGAAACGGCTGCATGTATCGATATGAAATTTTGAGGGAATATTCACTACGCGAGCGCAATGCTCTCTGCAAAATTTCAGCTAAATCGGTTCAATGGTTCTCAATAAAAAGCGAATTGTCAAAAAATCGTTTTTTCGAGTTTTCTCAGCGAAAAATCAATTTACAGCGTCTATCCTCCGCGAGGAGATGCGCGCTGATGAGGTGCACATTAAACCCCGGGGGTGACCAGGGCTCCGATCTTTAGTTTTTTTTTTATATTTTTTTTACTATGATTTTTGAAAAATCGCGGTTATTGCGATAACTTAAAAAATATTTGAGCTAGAGACTTCAAATTTGGTGTGTTTATACATCTTATGAGTGCCAACTTTGCTATTGAATTTCAGCTAAATCGGTTCGATAGTTCTCGAGAAAAAATGAATCATCGAAAAATCGTTTTTTCGAGTTTTCTCAGCGGAAAATCAACTTACAGCGTCTATCCTCCGCGAGGAGATGCGCACGGATAGGGCGCACATTAAACCCCAAGGGTGACCAGTGCTCCCATTTTTACTTTTTTTATTATATTTTTTTTACTGTGATTTTTGAAAAATCACGGTTATCGCGATAACTTAAAAAATATTTGAGTTAGAGACTTCAAATTCCGTGTGTTTGTCCATCTTATGAGTGCGAATTCCGGTATTAAATTTCAGCGTAATCGACCGAACAGCTCCTGAGATATTTTTGAAAAACTATTCCATGCAATGAGCGTATATGCACGGAAGCATTCAGTGTAGTGTTGACTTTTATTACATTTAGTGACCAGAAGTATTACTGGAGGGTCGCTAGGGGTTCGAGGTTTTTCAAAATCAAAATTATTGCTTAATTTTCATTTTCAAATTAATGAAAAATAAATAGTTGAAAATCCATTCGGAAGCTTTATGCCAATTGCATTGGCATAATATTAAATGTTTTTCGTAATGAATTCTTCAATAGTTAAGACATCATAGAGTGAATAACGAGGGGTGAAATTCATGGAAAATGCCCATAGGGTGAAGCGCCTGCTTGTTTTTTTTTTTTATCCCGTTCAAGAGGTTCACTATCCATTTGTAGTAATTCAATTAAAATCTCATTTTTTCCTCTATCAAACCAAATGAGTTGTTCTTCCACTTCATATTCATCACTCGGAATTTCAAATTGATCAATTAATTCAAGATTCATTATTAATTCATAATATTTGATTGAAATATAAATTGTAGTCTCGATAGTGTAATTAAAAATTATTCAGAAATTGTATAAAAGTAAACATAATGAAATGAGTCCCTATGAGTTCGTTCCTTTTTGAGGTAATAGAATCAACATATTGATAACTTCAAGCACGAGTGAATTTGAATATTTTGAATTATTTTTAACAAACTCAGTTTCAAAATTTTGAAAGTCTGAAATCGAAAAAAAAATTTTTCAATTTTCAGAATCTAATTTAAAAAACACCTTCGTTTTTCAACACTTGAAGTCTGAAATTTTTTAAATTTTGAAGTCTAGGGTGACACGACCAATAGATGGACACTGACCACAAGATGGACGGTTTCTATTATCGAGGATTTTCATAAATAAATGAATGATTCTTGTATTTTTCATCTCAATTCCTGATTATTACATTGATATAGATTCATAAACTATTTATTATACACCAATCGATCGAAATTTAAAATCATGACACTGCAAATATGCAACTGCCCATCTATTGGGGGTTTAAGTTATTTTCCAGTTTTTCCTTAATCCTCGTTAATTATTTCTACATTATTCAAGTTCAATTGATTTTCAGTCGATTCACTGTATATTTTTCTGTACATCATTTTTTTCTGCAACTTTCTAATGTGATTTGCTTATTCCGTATGAATTAATAAAGTCTAATATTTCCTTAATCGCCCATCTATTGGTCATTTTACCCTACAATTTGAAAAATTCCTATTTATAATTATTGCACATACGCCCTATTCCTGTTAGTATTAGCAAATACGTCCTTTTGTTACTAAAATTTTAAATTCATTTCTTCTGCATCATTGGAGCATAAAAAAAATTTTCAGAGGCATTTTGGACATACGCCGTTTTCCCTCTAAAAATTTTTTTTTTTGGCGCTTACACCCTTTTGTTTCAACGATTAATCTCAAAACGCACATGTTCTCAAATAAGTGAAAACCAACTTCATTCAATAGAAAAATTTCATATTGACATTCATAAACAACTCTTGATGAATTTTATTTATTGTTGAATTTTATCTTGAATTTCATTCAAATATACATCTAGACTCGAATAATTATTTGAGGTTATGATTTTGAGGGAAAATATAGCTCCCACAATTTTCACCAAGCTTTGGAAGAATATTAAATGTATGAAAAATTTATAATTCCAATACGTTCTACATTGAGGTTATAGAAAATCGAAATTTACTTTGAGGTAAATCCTTTTTAATTTATTTATATGATTTCGAATTAATTTTTCAAGATTTTCCAACAAAATGTGAAAAAATAAGTGATTAGGGTGACATAACCGAAAGATAGACAATTAATTTCTTTTTTATCTACAATTTTGGAGCGAGAATGAACTCTCATGATTTCTTTTTTCTTGACGATTTTTTCGTCCTAAATATAAAATTTCTAATTTTTTTAAAGGTATTACTATCGCTAGAGACTTGAAATACGAAAAATTAGAAATAATTCAGAGATATTCTTCACATCAAACCCAATAACTTTTCCTTATGAAGAAAAATTTTCTGACACGTAGAATTCGAGATATTGAATTTCAAAAATTTCATTTTCCCCATAAGAACCCGTGTAAATTGAGTCGCGTTTCAATCATTATAAATTTTAAAGAAAACGGGATTTACGGGGTTTCTGAAAAAATTGCAAAAGTAAAATATTGTAAAATTATTTAATTGAATTGTCCAGGAAATTTCATTTGGAAAAATCATCTTCAAGGTCCATTATCGATCGTTAATTTTATTAAAAACATTCGTGTTAAAATATAAATTTGATATTATTATAACGTAAAAAGAAAAAATTCTGGTTCCAATGGAAAGTCCACTTTTCTTCTAGTTCACCGACTTTTCTTAATCTCTTCATTTTTTTAAAAGTAATATTCTGGGTAAATAGCATTTCTGGGTAAATCTTACTTCCGCAATTGTGATTTAATTATAGATGTAATTTTTTTTGTAGCATTCGCTTTGATTGGTGTTTTCTAGTTCTTTTTCTAAAGGGTCCATCCTGAGTGTACATCACTATCGATTCGAATTTGAAAAAATTATAATTCAGAGAATTATTATGAAATTAGCTTCAATTCGTTTGTTAATTTTCACGATCACATACTTTCAATATTAATAGCTTCAGATTGATATATTCCAATGAATAAAATCAATATGCATCGAATAATTTTAGAAACATTGGCAAAAAATCTGAAATCGAAAAAAAACACGGAAATAATTATAGAATATCCAAATTCAGATATTGAAAATGCTGATGTCGTTTTGAATCATCCCCAAAGGTAAATATTCTTTTTTTCTCTTCTCTAAAAAAAAAGAAGCAGTTGGAGTAAAATGGACACTCCAATTGAATAGCTCGCGATTGAAATTTCTTGAAGTTTCTGTTGAAAAGCTCGTAAAATTTTAGGCGTAAAATATGTGTCAAAAATTTATCTTTTAGTTATTGAAAAAATTTTGTTTTTTGATCAAATTTCTGAGGTATTTGTCTGAGGTATGACACTTTTTGAACATTCCAAAAAATAACTTTTGGTATACGATTTTCGTGGGAAATTTTCTCATCTGTCCAATGGAATCATTAGAAGAAAAATATCTCTAATATTATATCCATTTCGAGTAAATTTTATAACATAAAATACCAAAACCAGCTTGTTTCTGTTTCACATCTTATGTTCATTTTACTCCACCTTCCCCTATATTTTTCAACTTTTAGAATGAAGAAATGAATCTACTTTTAATTAATAGTATCACAGGTATAACATCATCATTCATTGGAGAGAAATTTATTGATGAAAAACTGGCATATTGTTTTTCAATTTACAATGGAACTAGCATGTTTTACAAAATTATCCTTTTTACTGAAATGCCGGTAGAATATATTACAAATTTCGAAGGGGGTCATGTAATATCATCTTTTCATTCATAAAAAAATACATAATATATATAATATTCAAAATATTTTTATTTTCAGTTGATTCATATTGATAATGCTATACCTCATGACAATAATTTTTTTGAAGATTTGACGTTGATCCGATCAATCACAAATAAATTTGAGTGGCATGTATATGATCGACATCAAATAATATTTTTACCACAAATATTGATGTTGTCAAGGGAGAAAATTGAATCAGAAAAATAGATAAAATATATTACAATACATGAAATTATGAATAATATTTTTTGAAATTCAACAATTAAGAAATAGTGAATCGTAAAGATGGATATTAGTTAGAAAATTAGAAACGATGGATTACTTTTTTTTTTTTAATTATTCTCTTATAAGTCGATCACAATATTCGATAATAATGATTATATCATCAGCAAATGACCAGAGAATTGTGAATATTGAAGCTGATTACGAAGAAAGAGTAAAGTGAATGGTCCAGTGTTAACAAAATAAATTAAAGAAGATGAATCGATATGTCATCATATTCAAAAAATATGAGAGAAAATTTATGAAATCACGTGTATAAATAAAGTTTCAACGAGGTGTACAACAAAGAATGAAAAATAAGAATGATTCATTCCTCTGTTATCAGGCGAAAAGCTATTGGCGATCGAGCTCGTTTGATCTGAAATTAATAAAGCTTCTTACATTAATTCTATTTATCTCATTATCGAGCACCAGTATCCAATTCAATCCAATTTTCCTAACATAATAATAAGCTGTGTTCAAGAAATTGAAGTTTAGTTTCAGACTATCCAACTTCTTCAAGCTGTTGAAGATATTGGATACTTCACCAATCGAATTGCTAGATAATAGCAAATTTATCTGTCTTGATTTTTTTTAACTTTTTGAGACTTAACAGTACTTGAAGAACCATTAATTTCCCCAATCATTATCGTCAAGCAACTTTTCATCTCCTTTTAAAATATTTGAAGTAAAAATTATGGAGATGGAGTGTTCTCAGATATTTGTAAGGAATTAGTCTAAAGTAGATGCCGAAGTGCATAGCACACAGCATTAGTTAGAGATAATCTAACAACATTGAGTTAGTTCATTGAAAAATATTGTAAATACTGAAAACATGAAGGAAAACTGGAACAAACAATTGCATGTATCACTGAATGACAACAACAGCCTGCTCAAGGCGTTGATGTACTTGAAGCAAAAGAGGAAAAGAATCAGAAGAAGTATAGGGGAAAGTGGGACAAAATGGACATTTAAATGAAACAGTCGAAGTGACATTTTTTTTAACGATTCCATTGAAAAGCTGAGGGAATTTTAGGCGGAAAACATGTATTGGATTCAATTTTTTCGAATTTTTGAAAATTTTCTCTTTTCTGCCCCAAAATTGAAGGGTACCCCCTTTCGATTTTTTCGGAAAAATGGTTTTTCTAGGATATCTCCGGTTCTATTCGTCGTAGCGATTCGCGGGTGGTCTCAAATTAAAGAGGAGCTTATTCCTCACATTTTCGTTAAAGTCCCATCGATTTTTATCAAAAATTGACGAAATTACAGGTCAATTTGTGAAAATCAGTTTTTGAGCTGTAACTTCCGTAATTTTTGATAAAAATTAATGAGACTTTAACGAAAATGTGAGAAATCAGCTTCTCTCCAATTTGAGACCACTCGCAAATCGCTGCGACGGATAGAACCGGAGATATCTTCAAAAAACCATTTTTTCTAAAAAATCCAAAAGGGGTACCCTTCAATAATGAGTAAAAAAATTTTTTTTTTCAAAAATGCAAAAAAAAGAAATTTCCATTCATGTTTTCCGCCTCAAATTTCCTCAGCTTTCCAATGAAATCATTGAAAAAATTCTACCTCCATTATTTTGATTAATTTGGAGTGTTTTTCAGAATAAAACCATGAAAATTCAGATGCGTCCATTTTACCCATTATGTCCATTTTGTCCCACCTTCCCCTATGATATTTTTTATCATTTCTATTACTATTATTATCAATATTAAGACTTTTCTTTTGTATTACATAATAGTTCATTATTAATTTCAAATGAAAAATAAACTCATTTGTCATCTCATGTGTAATCAAAGAGAATCATTCACATGGAATCAATATTTCTATATCACAGCTTAAATATTTCATGGTAGAAATTCTTGGGAATGTTGAATTCACTGATATCGTGATACATTCAATTTATGTATATCATAGGGGAAGGTGGAGCAAAATGGACATCAGGGGCAAAATGGACACATCTAAATTTTTAGGCAAATATTATGGAAAACTCTCGAAATTAATAGAAATATTGGCGGTAGATTGATTTTGATAATTTCATTGGAAACCTGAGGAAATTTTACGCAGGAAACAAGTGCCTGAATTATTTTTTTTGAATTTTTGGCGATTTCGACTTTTTCCAGCATTTTAGCAGGGTTCCTTTTTTTCCTTTCCTTTTTTTTTAAATTTTCATTTTTTTGAGAATATCTTCGGTTCTATTTGTCATAGCGTAGAAATTCCAACGGGAGGTGAAAGGTGAGATCATTTGCCATCGATTCATGGGGTTTTCAATTTAAAAATATCGACTTTTAAGGTTTTTATGGGCATTCTTGTGGAACAGCTTTGTGAAACAGTTTTTGGCCTATAACTATCCCAAAAATTGATATTTTCGACTTCAAAACCCCATAAATCGATGGGAAATGAGCTCACCTTTCATTTGAGACTAACCCCGAATTGCTACGACCAATAGAACCAGAGATATTTACAAAAAACTGAAAATTTTCAAAAAAGGAAAGGTTTTTACCCCTAAAAAGGCACAAAAATATCAAATTTTTAAAAAAATCGAGAAAAATACATCTAAATACATCTATCGTTATTAATACAGAATAGAATTAATAATTGAGACCGAGGATTATCGTGAATATTTTGAAAGAGAGATTTACGATATTCCATTATTATAGAGAAAGTTATCAAGTTTACGTAAAAATATTAAAAAAAAAATTTTATAAAAAATTTAACGCCTTCCAAAATTTCAATAAATATCTATAAATATTAAAGATGAGCACTTTTTGAATTGAATTTTTCTATAAGTTCTATTGAATATTTATTAATTTTGAATATTTATTCATCTTGAAATATTATTCACATTTTAATGACATCGCATTGAAGGGTTACATTACTGTGAAAGTCTTAAAAGAGGCGTTTGTGTGCTTTTTTTATAGAGAAAAAGATATAATAAACTAAGAATATTTAGGGGATTAATTGAGTATACATTCTAGTCTTCGAAAATCAGAAAAAATCATCACAAAATATCAACTCAAATGTCACTATGAGATGACAAATGAGTTAATTTTTAATTTGAGACTAATGACGAGTCATTACGACCAAGCTAACCAGAGATAGCAAATGAGATAAAAAAAAAATGAAAATCAACTTCATTCAACCGAAAAAATTCATGCATATTGACATTGATAAGAAACTGGGGTTTGTTTGATAAATATCATGCGTCATTCAATTATATTTTGAATTTAATTAAAATATGCCCTTTTTTTATAATATATAATAATTCTTCGATGGAAATATAATTCAAATAATAGTCTAGCTTGTGCTATTGTGACTGAACTTGGAATAAATATTAAATTAATAAAAATTTATTATTTCAACGAATGTTCCATAAGACGTCAAAATTAGAAATTCACTTTGAGGTAAATTCTATTTCTTTTCATCTAAGTTGTTTTGAATTCTGAATTTTCCCTCCACCGACATTTTTTCATCTTTCATTGCATAATTACTTAAGGTAAGACTATCGCTCACGTCACCACTAAGCGTGGGGGCAAGGGAGGTTAGGAAAGAATCATTTGGAACAACCAAAGGAGGGAGAAATTGTTCAACCTATAATGCTATTCAGCCTCAATAATTTCTTGCTTTCATATGAAAGCATAATTTAATCAAAATAATTATATCTACTAATATTTTGATTTTTTTTTCGAAGAACCATTTCTTAAAATTCTGATACGGGCCTGCCTACGCACACTAATGTGCGCGTATACATATGCGCGCACACTAGAGAATACTCCTGTAGTTGTACACACATACAGAGCGACCGCGTGTACGTATACAGCGGTGCTGGCCTGCCATTAATCGTTTATTTTTTTCTTCTCCAAAACTATGGGTCAGAAATAACTGATTTTGGTCTCAAAAAATTCTTAAAAGTGGTGACTATGGACTACCATTTTTTCAGAAGCCCCGTAAATGCCGTTTTTCTTTAAATTTATAATGATTGAATCGCGACTCAATTTACTCGTTTTCTTATGGGAAAAATGCACTTTTTGAAATTCAATATCTCGGATTCCACGGGTCAGAAAATTTTTCACCATGAGGAAAAGTTGTTGGGTTTCCTGTGAAGAATATCTCTGAATGTTTTCTGATTTTTCGTATTTCAAGCCTCTGGTGATAGTCATACCTTAATATAGCCGTATTTTTTATTTACATTATGTACGACGATTGATTTCTTCCTCTTCATCATCTTTTTTCTTCATTCACGTCAATTTATTTTCATTTTACATATTTTTTCTGGAGATAATGAGAATGAGTAACTACAATGTGAAAGCATTTAAAAAAATATATAATGTTTTATTTTCACTCACAATATCATTAAATTTTTTTTTCTTTTTTCTTCTCTTAATTTTAGATCAATATTTTTCATTTTTATTATGTAAATAAAATATATTTATGTATTAAAAAGTAATGACTATGTTTCGCTTGCCGTTTCAATATTAATGTAAATGGCGCTTTGATAATCCCACTTTCTGATTATGAACTGAATTTTTTATTCAATCTTTCCTTCAAAATTTAATGTCTGCATTACTATGTGCATTCATTTATATCTCGCCTTTATTTTCATCCAAGTGTAAAACAACTTAGTTAATCAATTTTTCCCTAAAAAATCGAAATGAATCGTTGGAAATGCCATGCTATTGCATATGTTGGAGGATACGCGTAATTGAGGTATTAACTGATTAAACATATTAACGCTAATCTGGAGAATATAAAAATTGAGAATAAAGTGACAAGGAAAAGAGACAACGAGGTTGAGATTTAATTTATAAAGAAGAAAAGAAAATTCTATTGTCATTGTATACCACTGTATGATTAAAATTTTTTTTTATGTGAAAAAAGACAATTAAATAATATATACAGTCGACTTCCAGCTAACGGCTGACCCATTAACGGCCTTTTCTCCTCAAACGGCGTCAAAAAGGGCTTCCCCACACTATACCTCTCTCAATTTTTTTTCCATGAGTTTCTATATTTTCAATTTCATGCATTGTTATTCATACATATTGATCCAATTTTTTTAGATGGACTTATCCACTTAGTGACTGTACTCTCATATAAAGTGAAGCTCGCAAGTATCTCTCTAAGATTGGAGAGGTACCGTCATCCAATATTTTAATTTTTTTTAATTTTTCTTTATACGAACAGCACCGTTGTGGGTTTTACTTCTTGATCGCTTTCTTTCGCATAAAAATTTCATTGATTGGTTCCACATTTACCCTATTGAATTTTGATCCATAATTGATTGATCCGCGTTATCGGTTTCAGTAAAATTCTTATTGGGAATCGATGCCATCTTGTGGACACTCTACGTAAAAAAAATTTATATGAATAAAGAAATTCTTTTTATCAATAAGAATCTGAAGTTTTCAAATAAATTCATTTTATTTTGGGACCATTTTTTTTAATATCTCGAAATGAAAAAAAATGGTTGAATAAAATTCATCCGTAATTTATGACATTTGGAGGCTATAAACATACATGTAGCGTTGGTTGAAGCTGTCTCGTTGAATATAATGTAGCAAACTGTTGAGGGCAGGTCAATGAACAAACTGAGAGGAAGCAGTAATGGGGGACGGCAATTCTTAGAAATATTTTCCAGACAGCACCTAGATCTGGCCGTTAATGGGTATTCAACTGTATGAGAGTCTTCAAAAAATAAAATTTATCAATAAATATCGAAAAATGATCACACTTGAGCCATTCTCACGAGATTCCTTAAATTGCAAACATTATAGCATACAGTGTAACTGCTGCGGATTTCAATTTGAAAAAATAATAATAGCTCAATGTAGTTGTATATACCTACATAAATACATACGGGATTGAAAATACTGTTTTTTGTGTTATTGGTGAGCATTTGAATAGAAACGTTCATTTTTTTACGAAAAAATGTGTCATTTTTAGCTGATCAAAATGTAAAAATCGATTTTTCTGAAATACCCTACATATTCTACTTGTAATGTAGCTTTCCATATACTATGAATATAATGTGGCAAATTTGATGAAAATAATGAGAATTATTGGAGTTATGTTTGATGCCAATGTGAAAAAGCGTGTTTCGATAAAATCACGATAAAGTTTCGATGTATGAAGATGAAAAAAATGCCTAGTGGAAAGTTCACAATTCCATTTTTAAAAACAAGTTCCAAATGATAACTGTTGGTGCTCATATTCTGAACGGTACAAAGCTTCTGAAGCCGAAAATTTTTTTTTTTTGAAAAATCCATAGTGGTATATTTTCCTAATTTCATCATTCGTTTTAACAAGTGATTTGTAGATATATTTATGCAATGGATCGGGTGATAGTTGCAAATTTTTTTTGAATAGATGTGTGTGAAACTTGCGCAACTTTCATCAATTTACAATTCTTTCAACAGAATTTATCAATTATCCTTTCATTATTTACACGTGTATGCTTGTGATTTCATTGACTCAACAGTTGACTGTGAATTCCATATTCTAAAAATTGATAGGATAATAATCCCTAAAGAAACAATCAATATTCTCCAACAATATTCAAATTTATTATTTAAATTTAACATTTGACTGGAATTTATCATTTCCTTTCAATTTTTTTCCATTATCTCTAATTGGCAATTGAGATTTATTCATAGTTGACAGCATTCAATTCCAAGGGAGCGATCGCAGTGATCAGAAGGCAAAGTTCTCTAGTTAAGATATGGAATTAATATTGATATTTTTCGATGATAATTTCGTATTTGGAATATTTTTTTCTCAGTAAAATTTAGTATCTGAAATATTTTTATTATCGAGATATTTTTTTACTGAGATATTTTAGTCGAAGTTATTCTCTTTATGTGTGATGTTTTCTATTCGAGATATTAATGGCCCGGACACACTTCAACGTCCGTAATTTCAATATGAAAATTGATAAGCTTGACTTTTTTCGATTCAGTAATATAATGTAAATATTTCGATTATTAATGGACATCACTCATAATTTTTGTACGATAAATACAAAGAAAAACGAAAATTATTATTCTATATGTTCTGTAACGAAAGTCACAGATTACTTCCCTGAAATCCGGGCCTAATATACAAAAGTATTAAGCATTTCCAGCTGTTTTCCTCTATTATTTCATGAAGGAATGATTGAATAGATTTTGTAATAATCTGAATTACTCTGTTTAAATTGCAAATGGACAATAATCATCGTAATAATTCTCTACTGAAAATAACATGATTGCTGAAAATTTAGAAATTCAGATCTAGTCTCTTGATACTCAGACTCAATCTTAAAATAAGTCGAGCATTCTAAGTTGATATTATCGATTTTTTTTTTAAAGAAATTCATCAATTTCCCTACTCCCAGTGGTTATTAAAATCAAATGATAATTGATTCTCTAAATCCTTCTTTTTATCTAGATTAACTTTCCTCAACGATGCCAAAACTCAACAAACAGAGTATTGAAATGAGATTAAAAAAAAAAAAAAAATTTCTGAAAAATCTACGTGATAAACGAAACAATAACTCTTCTATCAAAGATCTTCATAGAATAAAGAAGAAAAATATTAGAAAAAAGAAATTCTATGCATCAGAAAAAAGTCTAAATGAAGAAATAATCGAAGAGTATATCAACGTTGATGATCAAGTAGAACAACCTTTTGATAAATTCAAAAAACCGATTCAGCGTGAAGATTTAAATAATGATCTACATAAAGAAGAATCGAAACATACAAATATCGAAGAACCACAAAATAATCCAAATCAAGACAGAAGAAGGCCTCGACGTCTGAGGATGGCAAATTTACGTAAAAATTCAAAATATCATCAAGTAGAAAATAAATCTAATCACATCCGAATTCAAAATTATCGTGAGGATTCAAAGTACCGTTCTACAGAAGTAGAATCTAATTATATACGAATACATAATAAACGTCAGAATTCGAATTATCGGAAGAAACAAAATGAATCTAATCGTACATCAATGAAAAATAAACGACAACATACTGATTATCAAATAAAAGAAAGAAAATCAAATCAGACAAATATGAACAATGTCCGGAAAAATTTGTCTTCTAATATTTTGAACCAGAAATGTGATTCTCTACGTCGAAAATTTCAACGTGGAAATCAAGGAAGTGTAGATATTCATGAACTCACAAAATACGTACAAAGATTATCTTTGCAAATAAAAAAAAAAAATGAAACGTATGTATTTAAAGAAAAATTGAGAAATAAACTTAGAATGAGAAACATGAGAGAAAATGAGAACTATACGAAAAAAGAAAAATTACAAAAAAAAAAAAAAATGGAGGAAAAACGACGTGATCCAGATTACAGATCACGTGAGAAATTAAAAGATCGTTAATCGAAAAAATTATTACGACAAAATGAAATATTGAAATTCCGAGATAATTACTATCGTAAAACGCATGAAAATTTAAGAGAGAACGAAACAATTGACAATGAATTTTACCTTATTATGGAATTTTTGAAGAAACGTAGAAATGGACCAGATATCATCTGTATCACCTGTGATGGGTTATTTTTTCTCAAATCTGTGCAAAAATATGATTCTAAAAAAATATTTCTCAAATTAAAACATAAAATACTTGATATAAAATCATTTATATCCAAAATTGAAAATAACCAATCGAAATTTATATGTCATAATTGCTATAAATTTGTGATCAAAGGTATCATTCCGAAAATGTCAGCATTTGATTTGAAATTCCCTAATGTACCAGTCATAATAACAGGATTATCTCCGATAGAAGTGCGTATGGTATCTCCTTACGTACCATTCATGCAGATACGTCCTCTAAAACCACATTGTTTCATAAACCCTCAACTATCGATTCATGGGAGTGTAATTAATATCCACTCAGAAATAAATGATATGATCAACGTACTTCCCCGAAAATTTGATGATATGTCAACGATACAGATACAATTCAAACGACACTTGGATCATAAATCATGTTATATGCATGAAACTATTAAACCAGCTAAAGTTTGTCAAGCACTCCATTATCTCATCAAAAAACCTCTATACATCAAGAATAACATCAAAGTTGATGAAGATTTTTTCATGAAATATGATAAAAATGATCAAATTAAAATTAATTTTATTGCTGATGAAAATCACGATGTGCTAAATGAAAATAATGAAGAGGAAATTGAGACTGATAATTTAAAACGGGAGTCATGTGAAGAAACTGATTCTGAAAAAGAATATTGCGATGACGAACAATTTACATTTTCTTATAAAGATGAAGTTTTGATTATCGATGAAAATCAAGAACTATCCCGTGAAACTCGAATAATAGCTCCATGTCAAGACAAATATCCGATTCCTTGGCATTTAACTGATCATATTGATGAATTATGTTTTCCAAATATTTTCGGAGGGGAAATTTTTGATAAAAATAATAAATTAACATATTCCCAACGAGCTAAATTCGAAATTCGAAATAAAGATCGTAGATCATGCGAGCCAACTCGTTTATTATTCATGGCTAAACAGAAATTAGAAAGATCTGTCATGTCCAAAATTCATACCTGTTTACGGAAAATGAAACCATCAAAAAATCTAACTGCTCAGCAAATGAAAGATCCAAATTTCATAAATGATATAATCAGACATGACGATGCTTATAACTTCTTGAAGCAAGTACGACCTTCTCCTGCATTTTGGCAAGCTAAAAAGAAGAATGTATGCGCGATGATTAGACAGTTAGGGACACCTACATTATTCATGACTCTCTCATCATCAGAAATAAATTCCATGGAATTGATACAAATACTTTATAAGGTTAAAAATAATGAAAATTTAAGTCAACAAGCATACTTAGCACTGGATACTGATGTGAAGAATAAATTAGTTCGCGATGATCCTGTTACTGTTGTTCGTTATATGGATAATAAATTCAATGAAATAATCAAAATTTTGGAAAACAGGAATGGTCCTTTAAAATCAAATTTTGTTGTTGATTATTTCAGTAGAAGAGAATTTCAAGGTAGAGGTTCAGTGCACATTCATATATTATTATGGTGTAATAATGCTCCAACATATGATCCAGACGATATAAATTCAATAAACCATATTATACAATTTGTTGATTCTCATATATGTTGTGAATTTGATCCAGATAATCCATATATTAATTTTCAACGGCATAAACATACAACAACTTGCAACAAAGGAAGAAAAAATAAAAACCTATGTAGATTTCACTATCCTCAATTTATGATGAAAACCACACAGATAATCAAACCTCTAGATATAACAGAGAAAACTGGTCAAGAGAAGAAAAATATTGAAAAGATAACAAAATTAATGAATACATTTTCTAAAAATTCTACCACACTTGATTTCGAAAATGTTCTGGAAGAACTAAATTTGACGGAAAAAGAATATGTTAATGCTATAAGAAGCACATTGGGAAAAGATAAATTGTTTCTGAAACGAGGAAGTTCCGATGTGAGCATCAATAATTATAACAAAACCATTCTTACTCTTGTGGAAGCCAATATGGATATACAGTTCGTTTTAGATGCTTATGCTTGTGCCCAATACGTCATTGACTATATCTCTAAAGTGGACGTTGGTTTATCAAAATTATTACATGAAGCAAGTAATGACATGAAAAACGGAAATAAGTCTCTCCGTGAAAAATTACGAACATATGGCAATATTTTCATAAACAGTAATGTTATGTCAGCGCAAGAAGCAGTTTATCATATATTATCTCTCCCGCTTTGTTCTTCTACTCGAATTGTGGACTTCATCAATACTTCTCCAAGGAATGAACGTGTACGAATGCTGAAATCTCGTCGTGACTTAGATATTTTAGACGATAATTCAGTGAATATTTATTATGACAATATTTTCGATAAATATCAAAAAAGATCTCATAAATTAAAAGACGTATGTCTCGCTGATTTCGTAGCATGTTATACTTCATCTACCATATCGAATGATCAACAAAGTGAAAATGTGAATATTGATTCTGATGAGGATTACGATTCTAGAGACAATATTCAAAATATTGATGAAAATCCAATTAAAAAGAGAAAAAAAATCAAGGTAATTAGATACTGCAGATATAAATGCAATCAAGATGCAAACAATTTTTTTCGAGAACAAATATTATTATTTCATCCATGGAGAGATGAAGAAAATGATGTGGAATTAGCAAATTGCGAATTAACATATTCCAAAAATTTTGAAATTATTAAACAGAACAGAGAAAAATATTCTATTCTTGGTGACGATATAATTGATAAGGCCATCGATGATGTTCTTGAGGCGAACATGAATAATGGAAAAGAAGATATCACCAATTTTGATCGGAATAAAATACCGAAATATCAAGAAGTTGATTTATTCAATCAATCTGGCCTTGAAGATATCACGAAAAAATCCAAAGTACGTGTCACTCAGCCTGAAAGAACGACAAGAGAAGGTGTTTTCGATATGGTAGATAATTTAAATAATTTACAAAGACAAATTGTAATGCACATATTTCATTGTTTCAAAACGAATCGATTACCTTTGAAAATTTTCATAAGCGGATCAGCAGGTGTTGGTAAAACCAAAGTTATAAATACATTATATCAACTATTATCATTGTATTTTGAAGATTTACCGGGTCCGAAAGATGATTTGACAAAGATTTTATTATGTGCACCTAGTGGAAAAGCTGCACATTTGATTGGAGGTGTAACCTTACACACAGCTTTTGCGTTACCATTAACTGAATTCGGCGGTCAAATGCCACAACTGTCTGCAGAAATGGCAAATTCAATTCGGACAACATTGACTAATCTCAAATTACTAATCATAGATGAGATATCTATGGTTGGTTCGAATATGCTATCGCGTGTGGACTGCAGATTAAAGCAAGTGATGGGTAAAAATATTGATTTCGGTGGAATTTCTGTTCTACTAATTGGAGATTTACATCAATTACCCCCCGTCAAAGATCGACCTATATTTTGTCCACCAAATTTAGGAACATTAGGTGTCCTTTCTGATGCCACACTATGGAAACAATTTCAGTTTTTCGAACTCACAGAAATAATGAGACAGAAAGAAGATTTTCAATTCATTGATGCTTTGAATCATTTATCATTAGGCAGAATGACTGAAGCAGATATAACTTTGATAAGAAGTCGCAAAGTTCCTGAAGATGCCGTTCCAAAGATGCAATACGGTTATTCTACGAAAATGCTCAAGTTGATAAATATAATTTATCAAAAATAAAAAATCATCCTGGAAATAAATACGAAGCTTTAGCTGAAGATATGATTTCTGGCAACATCTCAACCAAAATGAAGAAGAACATTTTACAGTCATTAAAGACAAACAATAATAGGAAAGAATGTAAAATTCTACGATTCCGAATATTATTGAAATTAGGTATACAGTATATGATAACTTCCAACATAAATGTGATCGATGGTCTTGTGAACGGCGCTTGTGGAATATTGAAAAACATAACATTTATATCGAATACAACAATACCACACAGATTATGGTTGGATTTTGAACAGCCAAACATAGGTATAAAGCAGAAGCAGCCATTTATAACATACATGAGAGAAAATTACATTGAACGACATTTAATACCTATTTCGAGAATTGATTTAAGTATTACCAGTCAACAAAATTCCAAGTATCAAGTTATGCGGAGGCAATTTCCAATTGTTCCGGCTGAAGCAATCACTATCCATAAAGCTCAAGGTCAAACTTATAATAAAGTTTGTATCGATTTAAGAGCGAGAACAAACCGAATGACGCTGACAAGATCTTTATTATATGTGGCATTAAGTAGAGTCGTTAAATTATCCAATCTTTATATTATCGGAGATTTTCAGCCACCTAGAGCCCCAAATATCAATGATCCATTGAATTTAGAATATGAAAACCTCCGCAAGAGAAAAGTGAAACTATCATATACAAATGTTATTGATACAGATGGGTTAAAAATAATTTACCAAAATGTTCGATCTTTGAATAAAAATAGTTATCATATTAAGTGTGATCCATGGTATAAACAAGCAGATGTCCTCATATTTTCTGAATCATTCACAAGATTAACTGATATCATTACATTTCCCGGCTTCAAATTGATACTGCGAACTGATTTTGATGTGAGACATCCTTCACGCGGTATTCTCATTTTTTCAAAAGAAGAAAATAACATTCAATATACCATCGAAAAACATATACAGATAAATGATAATAAATCACACATCGATTTAATATTATTGTGGTTGGATGATATACAAATAATAACTGGATATAGGTCTCCATCTTTTAACAGTATCAAATTTTTACAAAAATTAGAAGAACTCTTAGAGCATCAAACAAAGCAAAGAGAACGAATCATTATAGGAGATTTCAACTATGATGTATTTCATTTGAATCATCATTTAGAAAACTATCTTAGTACCTACGATTATAAACGTGGAATCCTACCTCAAGTATCAACAACAAACTTCAACACTCAAATAGACGTGATATTCATTGATAAAAAAATTACTGATTATTCATGCGGAGTATATGAAACGTTCTTCTCAGATCATAAACCTATATTTATTGGTTTATTTATTTCCAATAATCTGATTAATATGAGAAATCACGAAAAATCTGCAAAAATTGAAGAAAATCCATTGGAAGTTAATATTGAAAAAATATCAACAAATAATAACATGAATGAATCACTAATAAAAGGGACCGGCAAACCGAAAATATTGCAAAACGGAAACATAGTTGGAAATGTGCAGTATACACATTATTCAATTCATTTGCGTAATACTTGTGGATTCGATAGCGTTATGCAAATATTATTGTCTGCCTGTGAGAATCATTGTAATTTCGAGAATACTATAAGGAATTCTGAAACTGATGAATTTAAATTCATCAAATATATATTAGATACTGATATCATTGATGATTCCATTTATGAGATGAGAATTGGAATATACCAAAAATATGAAAATCATTTCATTCAAGACGGAATGAGTTCAACAAATATAATTCTGGATTCGGCAATGAATGTGATAAACCTATGTGAAATTATTTTTATTAACGAGCCTAGTTATTCAATACATGGAAAATGCTCTTCATGTGGAAACATAACAGTCAATAAAGTGATCATCAACCTCGATTATAATGCAATGTTCAATTACAATTATGCCAATTTCCTCCTTGTGCTCAACGTCACTATTGAGCATCTCATTGAAAATACATCCATAAGTTGTGCACAAAATCATGATGTTGAAAA
The DNA here is from genome assembly GCA_963942555.1 of Aleiodes leptofemur. Taxonomy (NCBI): domain Eukaryota; kingdom Metazoa; phylum Arthropoda; class Insecta; order Hymenoptera; family Braconidae; genus Aleiodes; species Aleiodes leptofemur. Next base: position 5,808,189 of record OZ012614.1, read on the forward strand.
AGAAAGTATTGAATTCAATACTCATTTATTCATCGAATGTCCGTCTTATCATAACCTCACAGTACCTCTCCAAAATTTCCCGAAAATTTTGCGAGTGAATAATGAAATATATTCTTTGCAAGGAATCGTCAATAGTATAGATCCTGAGATACTCGGGGATGGAAATATTGGACATTATACTGCTTATATTCTGAGAGATGATGATTGGATTATGATAGATGATTTAACTCCCAGCAAACTACATGAGAATCGATCGGCAAAAAACATCAATCCTCATTTATGTATATACATAAAAACATAATCGACTATCAAAATACTTGGAAGAGGGAAAAGTTCTTCCATTTTTTTTAAACAATTTTTTTAAAACTTTTTTTACAACAAATTTTCTGGTTGAAAAATCACTCTCAATCATTGAAACAAAGTTTATAATTATGAGTGGGACTTCGTGAAAAGATCTCCTGGATCAGCAAGAAGATGCACTTAATTATAAACTATATTGAATTTAATAAAGAATTTTCGTAAATCCGAAGAGATAAAATCAGCCAACACAAGAATAATAACTATACTGACGCATAAAATCACCGAATAATATGAATATCCTGTTTTTTGAAGCTCAAGAAACCTCAATGTTTGGAAATCAGAATAAGCTTTTAGCTGATTCCTTTAAGCTGAAGCCATGATATTGACATTATATTTTTCAACTAATAATAGGTTGCGGCATCTAACTGTTTTTATTTGTTGAATATTATAAACCATTTCTATACTAAACAATGAATGGAAAAAAAGAAGACTATAAATGAAAACTACAGCATATATTAATACCCACATATATAATTATATGTATATTTCGAAGACCTTTCTGTTTTCTCAGTCTTGGAGTACTTGTTATACGGTGACTCTTTTGGGAACATTCCTTAAGGTAGTACCGCCGATACTTGATTGACAGTTTCAAAAAAAATTTAATCTGGCATATACGTAGATTATGATAAAATAATGAACCAATTGAATTCTTGAAGGACTAACAAGAACGAGTCAAAAAAATATTGTCAATTTCACAAGTATAACATTGAGCTTAATGGGGAATCACACATTTCATCGTATTTTACAAAATTGACCGCTCCGATTCTGATGAAGAAAAAAGAAAATGATAGAAAGTTATGTATGAAACAGTTCACACCCTCAGCCAAATTTAAATTTTTTATCTTTATTATTTCAGTCCTTATTGTGTGTACAACATTTTTGATGAAAAATAATGAAAATCAGAATAACTCAAGAACCAAGTTCCAGAAAAATCTGAAAAAATCAACGAAGTTACATCATATGATGATGAACGTTATACGTCAATCTGGACTGAATCGATTCAGAACTTATCATGATCTTCAAGAAAATGAAAAAAAATGTAAATTTCGGAAATCATTCGTATCGCAGAAAATTTTCCATCAATATGATCCATTATTAATACGCTTCCTGAGCTCCAAAGAACTAATATATTAGCCAAATTTGAAGTTGTTATCTTTATTATTATAGTCGTCATCGTGGGTACAACATTTTCCATAAAAAAACGTAAAAATCAAAATAACTCAAAAACCAAGTACCAGAAAAATCTGAAAAAATTCACGCAGTTGCATAATGTGGTACCAAATGTCATGCATCAATTTGGACTCAATCGATTTGGAACTTATCCTAATTTTCTAGAAAAATGAAAAAATTCAAATTTTGAAAATAATTCATAATTCAGAAAATTTTCTATCAATATGATCCATTAACAATACGCCTCTTTAACTTCAAGGAACCAATATATCAGCCCAATTTGGAGTTGCTATCTCTATTATTTTGATCGTTATCGTGGGTACAACATTTTTGATAAAAAATAATTCAAGTCAAAATAACTCAAAAACCAAATATCAGAAAAATCTGAAAAAATTCACGCAGTTGCATAATGTGGTGCCAAATGTCGTGCATCAATTTGGATTCAATCGATTTAGAACTTATCCTAATTTTCGAAAAAAATGAAAAAATTCAAATTTTGAAAATAATTCATAACTTAGAAAATTTTCCATCAATATGATCCATTAACAATACGCGCCGTTCACTTCAAATAACCAATATATCAGCCAAATTTGAAGCTGCTATCTCTATTATTTTGATCGTTATCGTGGGTACAACATTTTCGATAAAAAAATCATAAAAATCAAAATAACTCAAAAACCAAGTACCAGAAAAATCTGAAAAAATTCACATAGTTAGATGACATTCTGTGTAATATTGTTGTAAAATATAAATCAAATCGATTGAGAATATCTTGAGAAATAAATTTTTTTGTAAATTTCGAAAATCGATTATTTCTCAAAAACTACTGGACCGATTTCAATGAACAAGGTCTCAAATGAAAGATTACATCACAAGGGATATACAGTAAAAATATGAGATTCCTAGGTTGAACTTTTACCCTTTTAAGGAAAAAAAATTTGAAGTTACGAAAATTGTCACATACATACACACACACATACCCACAGATATTTTTTCTAAATACGATTTTTGGACTTTTCAGATCATTTTAGGTCATTTCCAGCAAAAAAATGGAAGTCGAAAATTTTGACGAAAGTAAAGCTTCCATTCGGAAGCAAAAACAGGAAAATGTTTTTTTTTCGAATTTCAAGACAAGCTATCAGAAAGGATTCGGTCAGAATGGCTTTACCTCGCTGAGTTTCCAAGATATTCTCAAAAAATCATTGGAATAGAGTTACTTTTCTTTCTAAAATAAGTCTATTTTTTGTTATTTGTTTTGATAAATATCCCAGAAACTAAACGAGATAGCGTGATTTTGCCCTAATTCTTTCTTTGTTGAAAATTTCAAGAGCTTCAGAAGAAAGTGAATCAAAAAGGGCGTTTCTCCGTTTGATTTTGATATATCTATAAGTCTATGCTCTGGTCGTAGGATTTTGATGAATGTCTTTGAAACTAAGCAAGATAATGAAATTTTTGTAGAGACCCTTTTTGTAGTTTTCGAGATTCTCTGCAAAAAAAAAAATCTTCAGAAAAATTTCGTAATCTCGCTCACTTTCTGAAATATTCTTGAAAAGAAATGGATGTTGAGGAAGAGAAGAATATCAAGTTTGTAGACAAATTGAATCTTTTTATCATCAATTTTCTTTGGAAGTCTCGGAGTCTAAGCAAAATAGGGTATTTTTGCACTGATCCTTGGACGATCATCAAGAAGTTCCACTCTTGCCGCGCGTGAATTTCACGCACCCTCCTTTTATTTTGAGCTTTACAGGTGTCAAGTATTTTTATTGAATCATTATGATTTCAGTTTAAAGAAAAGTGCAAAGAAGAATGAAAAGAGCATATAAATTAGTTCTATGGATCATGAAGATTGTCTAGAAAATGAAATTCACAAGTTTTAATCACACATCAATTGTTTGATATGTGTTGTAACGTGATATTTCGATCGACGTTACTTTTTATCGTCTGGGCCCGTAATTAATTTTGAATTTCAATAGTTTTGACACCACCAACCGAGAATCAAAATAAACGAATCACGAGAGTTCAATCATAGTAAAAATTATGTGAAACTAATGCCGATTGGTTAATTTTGTATGTTAACGCTCATTGGATTATCGTCAATTGAGTTGATGTCTCACGAATGGAAGAGGGAGACACCAGATGGACGATGATGAGGAAATCGACATTACCTATGGAGTTGGTTAATTGGAGAAAAGTTTTGGCGCCAATGACGAAATTCATCGAAAGGATTAATTGAGACGTTTTGATGAACTTTTTGTTGCATCCTTGGACAAATTACTTTGTCTCAACTCTCATGTCATCGACTTGGAGTTTCTCAATTATCTTCGTTGGAATTTATCGTCATTGAAAAAAAAAAAAAAGGAAAATACTTAACGTCAGGTTAAGCTGTATTAAATGACGTCTTTCGGGATTGACCAATAAGGAACGTCCTTCCCGGAAAAGATGCCTTAGCCGGTGCACAGCGCTTGCTGTCGGCCGATTCTCGTTTGGTGTGCCGTGTTGGACACACATGTTTTGTCGTGTCATTTTGGACACTTTTGTTAACCGCCATTTCTGTAAGGTTTTGAGATTAATTAATTCATTGGAATTAATTAGATTAATCGTCGTATAATTGAATTAATAAAATATTGTTCATGGAAATTAAATTGTGAAATAATCTGGTGAGCAAATTTTTGTTAGTTAATTTTTGTACGGTAATCGAATTTCGCGAGTCGAGAATTTTATTTTTTAGCGTAATGACGCTACTTAGTGGTGACGCTGCGAAATCGATGACCATTTATCGGCAAAATTATTTGATAATTTTGGAAACATTTTTATTTTTTTTTATAGTTTGAACTCTCGTTATCGTTTCTCAAATTATATATTTTTTTTTGAATTTAATTTATTTTGGAAAATTTACTGTCGCGAATTAAAAATTAATTAACGGATATGTTGGCGTCGTGGCCAAAGTTAATTAATTTTGATTTATTGAGAAATTTGAATCTTGCGACATTGTGGAATTTTATTGTTTGTATTTTTTTTTATTTTTTTTCATATTTTGAAAGATTTTGTGAATTAATTTTTTTGTTATGAAATTAATTTGATTAATTTCATTTATTTGGCATATCATTCAGTCGGCCATGATATTTAGGGAAACTTTCTAGGGAAAGTCGTAGGGAAATTTTCTAGGGGAATTTCCTAGGGAAATTTTTAGTTACTTTTGCTTCGTTGCAAAAGAAAACTGTAGGTGGCAGCACCATTAAATTTTTGAATTGAATTATGATTTAAGCTTTAGAATCGACGATTAATTAATGAATCAATTAATTTATTAATTAATTAGATTTTATTTTGGATTGACATTATGATTTTTTTTAAATTTATTTTCAAAGAGTTTGTTTGTAACTATTTGTTTATTTATTTTGAGTTGTTTTATTTGTATTTTTTTTATATTATCCGAATTTAATAATATCGTGCTGCGCACAAGCTGACTAACGCGGGGGTTAAATAATTTATAACTTGAATTTCATTTTTTTATATAAATTTTATTTATTCCCCTAAATTATTTGTTTGAAATTATTTAACGCTCCTTATTCAAACCCACAACAGCGACCTTTAGAGGAGACTGATCTAGTTGGTGCTGAATAAGGGAGTATTTGAGCTTGTCGTTTAAATATTTTGATTTCGATTTTGGTTTGTTGTTGTTTAGATCAATATAAGATTGATCGGATGTGGTAATACATCCTGGCGCCCATTTGGATTTTGGATTTGTTTTGAAATTTTGTTTTTGGCTATTGGGTGCTTTCAAGCGTGCTTAATTGTTGAGCTTACCGTTAGGCTCGAGAATTACTTCACAGTGTATAAGAATGAATATTAGTAATAAATTAAGGAAAAATTCGCTTTCTATTTGGTCTACAAGTTGGCCATTGTTTTGACTTTGTCCATGGTTATCTTCGTTGGACATTGAATTCTCGGCGGAATAATGCGTTTTTTTTTAAGTTTAGAGATCATATTCCATGAATTTTGAGGTTTAAAATCATTTTTAAAAAAATTTTCCTTGAAAAATGCTTACTTATGCGAGCGCTAACTGGAAAAAAAAGATAGGAAGCCCGGATTTGGGGAGTATTACTTTTTCGTAACGAAAAATGTAATTTTCACTTGGGAGCCGACAAAAAAATAGTCGTTAAATTTGGCACAGTCTGATATGTATGCACTTCCATCATCGCAACAATGAATGTACAATTTTATACGTGTGTTAAGGGAACTGGTTCTTCTGGCGAATAGTTTTGATACGGTATTCAGTGTAATCCATCAATTTCATTACATGCGACAGGGGGCAAGATTTATAACTCTTATGACGACAAATGGAACGTCACTTGTTGGTATTCTACGCGTTCAAGTATCAATGTATGGTGGAGTCATTTCATCACATATTGCAAACACTCGTGAAGTTGGTGTGGTTCCATCACTCTTCTCACGCATGAACGTAATTGTGAGTTTCATTCACACCTGCTAAAATCACTAAGATGTGGAGCTGGTTCCAGCAATTACACTCCATTGATAATCGCAGGTGTGAATGCAGATTCCACTGTTGGTGTCGAGTAGAGTGGTTTAGTTTGCGCATAGTTGGAGGATGTCGTTGAACGTGATATCTTTATTTCTCTTCAGTAAGTAAAGGGCAATCATATACTTAGCGGTCTATTCTAATTCATGTTCACAAATGAAACGTCACTTGTTGGTATTCTACGCGTTCAAGTATCAGTGTATGGTGGAGTCATTTCATCATATATTACAAACACTCATGAAGTTGGTGTGGTTCCATCACTCTTCTCACAAATGAAAGTAATTGTGAGTTTCATTCATACCTGCTAAAATCACTGAGATGTGGAGCCGGTTCCAGCAATTACACTTCATTGATAATCGCAGGTGTAAATGCAGATTCCACTGTTGGTGTCGAGTAGAGTGGTTTAGTTTGCGCACAGTCGGAGGATACTGTTGAACACGCTATTTTTATTTCCTTCCAGTGGCCATAGAGTGAAAACTGATTCTATGAAATGATTACACGAAATATTCACAGAATTAACCCATCGTGCTCGTATTCCCGGCACAGAAATGTTTCTTTCAATTAGGGTTTCTCGATCCAGGGGTAAAGAATCGATTCCATAGATCGAATCGAATCGATGTTTGAAAAATCGATTCGGAATCAGATCGAACGGGAAAAAATCGATTTCTGAAAAATAGAATCGTCATTCTTCATTTGAAAAACTAATGTTGACGAAAAAGAACAAAAACATGCGGTATTAAATTAATGAGGAAAAAAAATGTGAAAAAGACCCAGAATTACACCACTGTCCCCCATAATTATTGTGCAGACGGAAAGAATCGGCAATAGTTGCGAGAAACAGAGAATTTCATATAATAAAAGAGTTTTTATTCACTCATTAACTTCTATTATGAACTTTCAAATAAAATAAAACATCTTACATACAAAGTAATTTTTTTTTTTTCACTTAAAAAAGCGGAATTTTCTCCATAGTTTCATCATTTTTTCTCCACCAATCATTTGAGTGTCCTTCAAGTGCCACCATGGAAATTTGAGTGACTTCAAGAATAACAGCATGGGGATGGGTTCAGCACTCAATTGACTACGGTTCTCCGTGACAATGTTGGAAACCTGCGAAAAAAGTCTCTCACATGGCACTGAGCTGCCAATTGTTGATAAATATTTCAAAGCAATATTTGCTAACGTAGGAGCAACACCATGTTCACGTTGCCGTATCCAATAAGCAATTGGATCAACCTTTAGTTCATTTTTTTCTCAAAATATTGCATCAGATCCTCATGAATTAAATGAATAATTATCAACTCATTAATCGCAAATAAGTGTCGAGGCTCAATTCATCAACTTCAAGAGGATCTTGCCAATTTATCTGTAGATAAATGGAGAACAACCTCGTTGAACCTTGTGCATGTTCAGAAATTAATTTAGAAAAATTAAAAAATATCCATTAATTCAGAAATTACCACAGCGTAAATTTAACTAGTTGGGTACATACCTATTCCGATAAAATTTTCAACAATATTCTCCATGGTAGTTCGATGTTATTCCGAAAAAAAATATGGAACCACGTGAACCGAGGAAGCGTTGAATGAATCGATTCTGTTGGAAAAGAATCGATTCACTCGATTAATCGAACCCAAAAAAATCGATCCAAAAAATCGAGAATCGATGACTAAAGATCGATCTGAATCGAGAACTCCTACTTTCAATGCCACGCTAATCACTGAAATCCGTTGTAGAATATTTGAACGGTTGATAGAAAATTGTTCTCATCAATCAGTTTGAATAGCATAAGTTAAACTCCCGATATATCATCGAGTGATTATAGTCACTAGCGAGTCGACCCCAATGGCCGAAAGTCGGTGACACTATCGCGACAATCACTACGATAAGTGCAGTGACAGTTATCGCAAAAATAGCTGAGATGATTCTCGCAACATGCATCGCGTTTGGAGGCGATGTGTTTGCACTTGAGGGGAAAGTGAGCTGATCACAATAACGCAGATAGGAAGGAGACAAAATTAAATAATGCTGAAAACTATGTCATGATACTAGTAATAAAATGATCAACAGTTTATCAACCTACTTGGAGTACAAACACTGGAATAATCATGTAAAAATGTGATGGGACAAATCTTATTCAACAGTATCTGTACTCCAAATATGTATATATGAACACTGATTGATAACCTGTTGACGATTTTCTTACATCTAGTTTTTCCTTTTCTCGTTTTCCTATTCTCGACCGGTGGTTCCTCCCCAACGTCAACATTGGCATGAGGAACATCCTCAGGCACCACAGGCTCTGTCGATTCTCCTGCATCTTCGACCTGTATATGAATCAATTCATTATCACCTGATGAAGTATGGTCAAATTAAAATTGATGGTAAGATTGAGTCATAGTGAAACCGAAATTGAATCAGCTGCTTCGTTGCGAGCTATATCACCGGGCTGCTCATTCCCGTCAGGCTCTGCATCATTCGGAGGCTGCGCATCATCTACAGTTTCTGTCAGGTCGATCAACTCTACAATTTCCACATCATGTTGACGGAGACGAACTCGGGACGCCCTCGGCGGAGTTAGACGCTGCATTGTCGGAGCCTCTTCCATTTCAACAGGATCCTCATCGTCAACTTCAATAATAATTGGCTGTGCAGCTCCTGGATCCTGATCCACAGCTCCGGCATCATCTGGAGGTTCCATATGACTTGCTGGCGTGATTTCATCTGCAGGCTGTGCAGCATTTGCAGGTTGTGCAGCATCTGCAGGCTCTACGCCATCATCAGGTTCTGTGACATCTTGCGAGTCTCCATTATAACGACGTCGTCGACCTTGACGTCTCCCTAGCGGAGCTTGAGGCTGTATAAACGGAGCCTGTTCAATTTCAACAGGATCTTCATCTTCGTCTCCAATAATTGGCTGCGCAACTTCTGGACCCTGATCTGCAGCTCCAGCATCATCTGCAGGCTCCGTACCATTTGCCGGCCTCGCTCCATTTGCAGATTGTGCAGCATCATCAGGCTCGATAGCATCTTGCAGGTCTACATTGTTCAGAAGTGGACGACCGCGACGTCTTCTTCCTGGAGCTTGAGGCTGTCTTAACGGAGCCTGTTAAGGTGCAGCCAGATTCTCATTTTCCTTCACGACTCGATTTATGAATTTGTCATCCATAGAGCCGGAGACTTTCTTTGCTAAGAAAGGCTGGTAACAAAATTGCCTAGCAACGGTGGTCCAGTGATATATCAGCGACGTGTTATTGCTTAGTCATTTGTTACCAAACTTTCTTTGAAAGGGAGCCTTCGGCCCTAGTCATCACGCTCCGTTGTCAGCTTTTATTGAGCTATTACTTTAATGGAGTCTTCTTCGTCTTCTTACAACGACTAGATTTTTAAAGCTTCCACCTACAAATGGAAACGTCAAGATTAATTGCCATGATACCCGAAGATTTATCGAGTGATAAGCATACTAGCGCCTGGATCAGCATCAAGGTTGATATTTGAGCTATCCTCTTGTGCACCATACGTCTCCTCCTCATTACCATTGGCTGGCACGCCCTGCCTTTCGTCAAACTGAAAAACCAATAATTTCACAATTGAGTATAAGTATCGTCTTCTGAAAGACGAATAAATCAAGTTATTTCAATAACCTCTAGTCAGAAAAGCCCTCCTCAGATTCGCAATCAATGTCAAAAAGGCTTCAGTAGTCAATCTAGAAATCAAAAAGATAGACATTTTGGATCAGATAGAACATGCAGTAGCATAATATCAATTTATAATAGAATATCTCGGTTGACGCAGTATCTTTACAACCATCGAAGTCTGAGGTGACCTCAGCTCGTGTTTCAATAGCGAATGAATAGAACAATTGTTCAATAGAGGATGTAGCTGAATGATGCATATTTTTGTTATTGACATATGCTGTGGGTTATTGTACGTTCGTAATAGAGGTGAAAAGGTCATCATCATCAAACAATAATAATTTTTATCCGAAAACTATTTTAGCAAACGACGATTGGTTTGATCAAGGTGATGTCGAGAAATTTATGTTCGGGACACACTATCTGCACAATACACGCAAAAACATTCAAACACAATCGGACCAATACAATTTTGAATTTACTCTAAATTACTGCATGATGGTTAGTGAAGAACGACTTTGGGAATGCGACTTTGTGAGTGTGGTCACAAAGTGAATCGAATCAAAATTCAGTATAGAACTAGATAGCTTGATTGGCAGCGTGCCCGACGCAACATCGGAAGATCCTGGGTTTGCCTCCCGGATTATCCAATTTTTCATCGAAAAACGTTGAATATCTCTCCGTGCAAATACCCAGGCTATTCATGTTAGTCAAAGTCCAAAGAAATTCACCCTATAGTAGATGATATAGCATAATGATTTGTCAATCTTGCCGATCAGATTCCAAATTCCGCTCATAGCTGCGTATTGCTATATCTGCGCGTTGGAGGGGTTCTGATCTTCAAGTTGGGAACAATTTTCCAAGTCTCAGCGCCTCATAATTCTTCACAACTGTGTCGATCACTCCAGAAAGTTTAACTGCAAGAACATATTTGAAGTAATTCAAAAATATCATTTTGTACACAGTCGGTCAAATCGAGATAAGTTGTCAATGAATGATTAATTATTTGTGTTCTTACACATCATTCTCCATACTGGCTGATGCACTCCAATAATTCTAGTAGCATGCAAGTGGAAATTCTCCCATGTATTGTTAGTACGCACTGGATTGTTGAAAACAGACATGACATTGCTCAATAGCACCCAGAAAGATCTCAAGTAAGCGGCAAATAATTGCAGACTGATCTGCCTCTCCCTGTCGATCAATGCAGTTATGTGTAGAAATGTGCTAAGGGGCCATTCATTAATTACGTAAGGGTTCCAAGGGGGGGGAGGGGTTAGAAAAATCTCTACATGCCCTTATCTTGGGGGGAGGGGGGTAAAACCATTCTTACGTAATATTTTATAAGTCCAAATTCATCACTGCATCTGATGAGTTACCAATTGTTTCCGAATGGACAACATGGCTTGCTAACCCATTCAGTCCAGACGACAATTGATGATCTGAATTGATCTAGGTTTTACTGCGTAATTTATTTCCTTCAAGATTAATTCAAAACTAGTCGATCATTATTTTAAAAGTAGTATTCCTTTGTAGACTGTTCAACTGATTTATGTTTGCTCGCTTCAAGATTATTTTGAAACTTCCTTTTAACCCTCGGAGTACACACCTCTGAACAGAACTTCAGAGCACACACAGGGTCAAATTGACCCCACTCCATTTTCTGAGTGCTATATCTCGAAAACTATATATTTTTTCGGAATCTATGTTATGAGGTTTTTTATAGACAAAACAATGTACTTTCGAATACAATCATCGTTGGTTTGATTTAACTATTTTCTGATGGAAAAAAAATTAATCGAAATTGGACCTCTTCTCTAGAGTCGGCCAATTTGAATGAAAAAGCTTCTCGGTGTCGGAGTCGACTATTCCAGATATTCTCATCCATCTCATCACATTTTAGGGCAAAAAATTTTTTGGGGTCAAAATGACCCCCAGTGTACTCCGAGGGTTAATTATAATAATGATATTCCAAAGACTAGATAGTTGTCTAATGATATCATGATAATCCATACCTGATAGCAATAAAAGAGTGCAGCCTAAATTATCTGTTGAAAAGTCAAAATCTTTGATTTACGTAAAACTGTGAGTTTAAGTGCAACTGATCCTGTTCTAACAACATTTTATTATTCCAAAACAAGCAGGCCTTCGCCCTTTGTGTGTGATTTGAATTCTCAGATTTACTATTCTATCAATGCCATTGGCAGTATGCTTCCGAATGGAATTCTTGAGCTCTAATTGGAGCATCGCGACTTTTATTAATTTGATTCAAGTTCACTTATACTAATATGAACACATAAATTATTTTCTTTTGTTCATTAATTACATTTTCCCATACGATGGGGGTTCTAATCATCATATCAGGATGAAAATTATCTCATTTTAGGTAGAAAAGTACCTATTTTATTATCATGAAATAAAAACTATGTGTTCTCAGCGAAAAATCAAGGAAAATTGAAATTCTGATTCTTTCTAAAGAGTTAATTTTTTTTATAACAAAAAAAAATACTTGACCAACAAAATGGGAATCTACAGAGTTCATTCCCTTCATTATAATTATTTTTTTGAGTTCAAGTTGGTGTAAATCAGCCCAGTAGTTTTGGAGAAATTCGCCTTTTAAAAAAATTCATTTTTTGCAAATATCTCAGAAACCACTGGACGAATTTCGCCTACATTCAATACCAAACTCTACCTCCATCAGATATACAAACTGACAAAATTTTAAGTCTCTAGCTCAAATACTTATCGAGTTATCGTTCCGCTAAACTCTGAACTTAAAATCACTAAAATTGAAATAATCTCCAAAACGAAAAATCAGAGAAAAATTTACCCCGAGTAAAAAATGTGAGTTTTAATGAGATGAAAATCATAGCCCAGACTGGGGGCTACGAATTGATTTTTCCTCGAGAAAATTCGAAAAAACGCTTTTTTGAAAATTTTATTTTTCTCGGAAACTATTCAACCGATTCCGGTGAAACTTTGTTGAAAACATTTCGCACACAGAGGAAAAATACTGTCAAATTTTGAGAACGCTAAGTATAGCCGTTCCAGAGAAAATGACGATACATGTCAATACACTCAGACCCACACAACCACACACACACACGTACAGACCTGATTCAAAAATATGATTTTTCAACGTTTTGGATCATTTGGAGAGATATTCCGATGAAAACTCGAAATCGAAAAATCCGACGTTTACAATGCTTCAATTCGGAAGCAAAACAAAGTGAATATTACGTAAGAAGAGGGAGGGGGGGTTCTAGAAATCTTATGTACCCTTACATGGGGGTAGGGGGGGTCAAAAATGGCCAAAATCATCCTTACGTAATTAATGAATGGCCCCTAAGGCGTATGCCATTTCCAGAATATGCTCGTAACCAACAATACCGAGACTCTGCCATTTCTTCACAATTGCCTATGGAGATGTGACAAGTACTCATTGAAATAATATCTTCATGGATCGATAACTAAAATCTCAATTGAAGGGTAATGCAGCTCACCTGTTTGTGATGAAACAAACAACCGCAAATTCGTGCTTGAGGGAAATTTTTGCGCAAACTGTTGATTTGGACAATGTCAAAATCGACTGATATTGTTGTGACATTTTGTCTGAGAGGGGGAATCATTTCCAGCACTTTTTCCCATATTGCGTTATACAAGCAGGTCGTTGTCCAAGCTGATGCAAAAACTATGATAGCAGGGAGTCCCTGGTAAAATATTCGTTGAGGTGAATTAGCATCCCATTAACAGAAATTCACCACATAAAAACGTACTGTATCTAATTTCCTGAAATGGATAGTATAAGCTTGCCGGAAGTCACGCATGGGAGCTGTCATCTATTAGTGAAAGAAAAATGAATGGTCAAAATCAGAAGAGGGATATGGCAGAAACCATACTTGGAGAATGTATAAATATTTTTTCTGGAAGAGGACGCGAAACACAAATGAATGAATTTTCAATATTCTACAAATCCTTACTTTGAATGTTCCATTAGCATATAGCTGCTGGCATTCGGACAATGGCTGACGCATATCTTCATGCATCAAAATAACAGCTTTTGAACCATCCGTACCCTCTGCTGTGGTTTGATATAAATGCCGCAGAGGAGGATATTCCTGCAATATTTCTCCCAACTCAAATAAACTAGTTGGGGTTGGTGGCACATATGCTCTTCGAGTTTGAATGATTTTTCGTTTGAATCCTTGGTGATAAATGAGACTGCTAGCAATCGGCTGATACCTTGAAAGAGAATGCATTATCCTCTCATGTTTTACAGTCGAAATAGTATGATAAAAAATGTATAACAGAAATTCTCAGAATGAAGTTGTTGCCTCAGAATCTAGCCAAAACTTGAAAGAAAACGAGTCAGCTCACAGTAAAAGTCATGAAACAACGTCGACGGTAGGAAACCAAGCAAGCGAATCCAGGTTAAATAAGAGGCCCACCCTGTAGGAATGCCTATCCGCTTTTCCAGGGGGAATAAGGGTGCGGCTTTATGCAGCGTTGTTGACGCGAGCGTCAGCGTCAAATAGGGTCACGTGACACTATTTTAAATTTCTCGCAGCTGAAAAAATGGTAGCCGCAAGCCGTCGCGTCCAAAAGCAGTTCTGACATTTCAACCTCATTAAAATAGTATTTTGGAATGAAGGAAAAATCAATATTAAAACCTATATTTCTATTGTTTTCAATCGCCAGAGATATTTATCTCATCTGGAGCCATTATTTGCACTAATTTATTGCATAAATTGCTCAATAAGTATTCAATATGTATTAATACTTTGACGATGCGTTTCCGGAAGAGCTCAAATTGTTCAGCTTTGTCGCTATATTTTTTTCAGCCGCGGGAAATTTAAAATAGCGTCGAAAACGCTGCATGAGGCCGTACCTTAAGGGCACTTTTGGATAAAATAAGTTTGAAACGAATGTGATGGGAAATTTCAAATTCGTTGGAAGGGGAATTTCTAGCCTTGTGCTTTAACACACTCTCTAAGAATAGCCTAACCGAAGGGAATTTCTTTCCTACTCACTCTTCTTTGGCTCTAACTCGTTCAAATATCACTTTTGGGTCATCCCAGGTCAATACCAACTGCTGAACTTCTGCAGTGAATTTCTCCCTTAGTGGTAGGAAATGATCGGGATTGTGATTATGTACTCCTTCAACTGTAACCGGTTGATTTGCAAGATCATGTGGAGAATTGACGTAGGCAATGGTTGTGCAGTGTTCAACGTTCCTTAATGAGCACCGAAAGGTTGTTCCGGAACTTCTACTGTCGAGGTGATAGAGGTATCCTTGATAAAAATATCTGGAAGTACCAGCTTGCTTTCCAGACAAGCGTTGCATCTTGTGCTGTTGGCGTATAAACGAACAAATATAAAGATTTAGTACACCAAGTTTTCCTGAATTAGCTGTGTTTCCCTATTTCTATGTGCAGTTGAAGGACTATATGAGAAAAATAGGAAGAAAATTTCGGAATCATCAACCGATTTAGAGACATGATTTCAAATTCCCTATTGTTAACAGAAATTTTAATCTTAAGTGTTTCCCCTCGACAAAAATTGACAGGACATCATAATGGAAATGATTGAAAGTATATTGGATTTGACACTGTGGAATCGGAATGGGAAAAATTGGAAATTGACGAAGTTTAAGGGCCGTGGCGTGCTCGAGTGATCATCGCATTAGGAATTGCCATCAGAAAACTCATCTTTTTCGAAAGGCACCTATTATAATGTTTGCCGGAGGACAATTAACTGTGGAATCAACAGGAGGAGGCTCTGACTCTAACGGGATAAGTTGATTTTCAAGTCACTATCTCATCAAGAATACCTTGGAAACTAAGCAAGATCGAGGAATTTCGCTCAAACCGCAATTAAGTACCCAAAAGACACCTCATCGAAAGAAGGGGGGAAGGGGTTAGCGACACTCCGACCACGGGCAAGAAGCAAAATATCCTTACTTCTCTATTGCTTCTGAATGGAAGCATTGTAATCGTCGGATTTTTCGATTTCGCGATTCCATCTGAATATGACTACAAATGATCCAAAACGTCGAAAAATCATATTTTTAAAGCATGTCTGTATGTGTGTATGTGTGTGACTGTGTGTGTCTAAGTGTATTGCCATGTATCGTCATTTTCTCCGGAACGGCTATACTTAGCGCTCTCAAAATTTGACTGTATTTCTCCTCTGCGTGCACAATGCTGTCATAAAAATTTCAGCGAAATCGGTTGAATAGTTTCCTAGAAAAATCGAATTTTCAAAAAAACGTTTTTTTGAATTTTCTCGATGAAAAATTAATTGGTAGCGCCCAGTTTGGGCTATGATATTCATCTCATTAAGACTCACATTTTTGACTGCTGTCAAATTTTTCTCTGATTCTTAGTTTTGGAAATTATTGCAATTTTAGTGATTTTCAGTTCATATTTTAGCGGAACGATAACTCGATAAGTATTTGAGATAGACACTTCAAATTTCGTCAGTGTGTACATCTGATGAAGGTACAGAGTGCTATTGAAATTAGGCGAAATACGTCCAGCCATTTCTGAGATATTTGCAAAAAATGATTTTTCTTTAAAGGCGTCTTCCTCAAAAACTACGCGACGGATTTGCACCAGCTTGTACTTAAAAAATTCGTTATAATAAAAGGGATGAACTCTCTAGATTCCCAATTGATTGGTCAAGTATTTATTTTGCAAAAAAATAACATTTTTATAAAAAATCGGAAATGTAAATTTTTCTCAATTTTTTCTCAAGAACACACGTTGTTTTTATTTCATGATAATAAAATATATAATTTTCCGAATAAAATGAGACCATTCTCATCCTGATATGATGATGAGAGCATTGAAAAGTTGAATCATCGAATTCAGAAATTATTTAATTGATTATTCTAGATCGATTATTGGAAGTTTAATAGATTAATGATAATAATAATACCTTTTTTTATATGAAAAATACCAATTCGGAAGGACAGAAATGAAATGAATGAGTCAAATCATGATCATTCGAACTAACTTCACACTAGTCGTGAGTCTGTAATTGTTCATATTGAGACAATTGTCAAGGCAGATTAATTTGGAAAGATGTAATTAACGAATAACAGAGAATCATCTATGTGTATATATTAATGAATGACGATGAAGTGAATGTCAAAAATCATTGAACCAAAATATATGGTATTATATAATCGACTACCGGAAATGTTTCTCACGTTTGAGTGAAGCCGATACGATGAATCGAATTAATCCCCAGATCGTCGCAATAGAATACGCCTAAATGAACAAAATAAAGGAAATTACAAATAATAAGAAACAAAAGCAACATAATTCACGGACTACCGCAGCGATTGATTTCCACAGTAGATTATATCCCATGGAATGAATAGAAAAAAAATCACTGATCACTTGTTTTTCTCAATATTTCCAAAAAAAATCCGAAAAATGCAATTTTTCTTGATTTTTTTGAATGGACACCCCTATTTTTCATTTGGTTTTCTGAAAGAACACACTTTTCTCTTTCAAATGAGCCTCTACTCACCTCCGTAGGACAATCAGAAACTGTACCCAAAAGAGAACATTAAAAGTGGAAAAGTGATTTTTTATGTAAAATTTAGCATAGATAATTTTGTTTCGAGAGAGATGATATAAAAAATTCAAGAAGAACCATTCGGAAGCATTCTGCTAATTCATTAGCAGAAATTGAAAGGGAGAAATAGCGATTTAAAGGATAACGTAGGAAAAATAGCCAACCCAGCGACGAACGCCTGCTTGTTCAGTATTTTTTTTCTGTTTGTTCAATAGTCTAAGTGTTAATTCCAAATTGGTCATAACTTGGACCTTGATAGAAATACAACTATTTCGGATTATTGTATTCATTTCGGGTTTCCCCAGAGCCTTGAAGTCTCATTCTTTTATCAAATATCTCGATCAATTTCGCATAATTGAAAAAACAAAGAAAAATCGAAAATTATGATTTTTCCTAAAAAAGCTTTTTTTTTCGTAACAAGAAAAAGGACTTGGCCTCTATATAAGTCTAAATATAATTTGTCCCACTCAAATAATCATATTTAATGGAAGAAATTAATATTATGCAAAAACTTACGATCATACGACAATATTGGAAAATTTGAAAATTGGAGTTCTGTTTCCAATAGTTTTTCTCGCTGTCATTCCGGAATGGAAATGGGCTCATCTTTCACGGGAAAATTTCTACTATTTAGTAATGACATGAAAAATACTAGCCTTTCTAAGTATAGAATGGAGAAAAATGAAAATTTGTGAGAAAGGAACTTTCTTGAGAACTTGAATAGAATAATTCCGGGGAAAAATCTGAAATTATCAGCATTTTTCGAACTCACTTGAATGAATTTTTGAAGTTAGACTTGGATGTGATAAGTCCAGTAGTTCTAGGAATATAGCTCCTGTTCATTGAACAGTTTTTTAAAAGATATCTCCGAAACTACTGGACTGATATCGCCGAAATTCAATAGCAAACTTACAATCTTTAAATTCTCGAATTCAAATCTTTTTCGAGTTATCATGCTGATCAGATTTGAAAGAGACTCCATGTTCATTGACGAACTGGATGAAGCCCAAAGTTTCAAATATCAATCTCATTCGCGCGCATCTCCTGGTTGAGGCTTGATGCTGTGATTGAGTTTTTACTGAGAAAACTCAAAGAAACGATTTTTCTACCATTTGATTTTTCTCAGGAACTATTAAGCCAATTGAGCTGAAATTTCAGTGAGCACATAGTGCACACACAGTGAATATACTGTCGAATTCTCAGATCTCAGAGCTCAACATAACTCAACCATTTCGGATTATTGTAACGGGTTTTCGGAAAGTCGTAAAGTTTCTTTCTTTCATCAACTATCTCGATTGATTTCACATAATTGAACTGTATAATCAATAGAGCTGCGCGCGAGTCGAAACGAGACAATATTTGGGAAAATATCATAACTTTATGGTGCAGATTATATCTATTTTCTCGCTGAGTACACAGGCGATTGCCACAATGTGCATACTTGACAATTGTCTCGAATAACCGTAGAGAAATAGATGAGCTAGAAAATAATTTTGTTCTTATGAACGTGTTTGCTTTTCTTTACTCATAATTAATTGATATTCCAGGAAAGAATGAGCGTTCCTTTAATTTTTGTTACAACTTTGATCTTTCGGGGGAAAAAAAGGTCCAACCGATTGGTTTCTAAATTCACAGGGTGTTTAGGCACACATGGTTCTGAGGGGAAACATCAGAACATTTGCACTTTCTGTGAAGTTCAGCTCAATTTTCAAAAAAAAAAATTAATTTTTTGGGTACTTTTTAAAACCAACTTTAAAAATACAGATTTTTTTTTTCAGCACGACATTCGTGACACTTACAGAGTAAGTAAGTTCTCGAGACATGGACGATTAAAGACGAAAGGTTTTTTCATTCAACTGACCATAACTCAGGAACAAATGATCGCAGGAAGAAAAGGAATCACAGGCAGGTGCGAATCGAAAAAAACATTTTCAAATCACGTCGACAAATTTGAAAAGATGGAAAGAAAAAAAATATCTTTCGCCTTCAACTCTCTTATTTAGTTATGAGTGATGTCAGGAAATTCTCATTTTTCCCACTTTTTTGAGAACATCTCAGAAGTTAATAGAAATATACCCTTTTTGCCTGTATATTTTTTATAACTCTTGAAATTTCCTACAGAAAAGGTCGTATGATATTTCTTTCTAAATCTAGTAGTTTCGGAGATATTTATGGAATAAATCAACAGAAAAGAGGTAGAACGAGAAAAGTCCATTTTCTTCCTTTATTTTTTGTAGAGAATTTCTAGAGCTATTTCTAGAACTATCTTCAATAGTTAACTCAATTCATTCGATTGAACCATGAAATTCGGAGCATTGAATTTCACCTCGTGGAAATTTTGATGAGCCACATTCATAAGAATGCGGCATGCTTCAGCTCGACGCTGTGATTGGGCCTGAGCGTTTTTCCCTCACCGTGAGCCCAGTGACAACTTTTGACACGGGCGCATACGCTCGCTTGTGGTATCTAGTAACCTTGAAATTGTACAGTGTTTGGGCTAGCACTTTTCACTGACAGCTGTGAAAGAGTCACATTCACCAGCGATTACGGTGCCGAGAAGACTCGGAGTGAATCCTCATCAATTCATTCATCTCAAGCATTTTTACCATTGAAAATATCTCAAAAAAATTTGATGGGACTTGTTGGAACGATTTACCAAGTGATCACTAGTGGCGGTCCATCAAACGCCAGAATCGAGTTCGTTATCGACGACGAGGAAATTATGGAGATTGATCAATTGGCAATTGGAAAAGCGAAAATTGTCACTAGAGCCGTTGGACTAGACGCACGCGGTAATAGCGTTAGTTTCTTGAGCCTTCATAATATGTGTGAGGACATTGGCATCAACTTCAGATACCGAAATGAGGTGACACTTGGTGCTAAAGCCTTGAAACCTGGTATATCAATGGTTCATCTGTGTGGTAATTTAGCTGATACTTTTGATGAACCGGTTTCAACTCCTTCAAGTAGTATAATACAGTCCATTTTACCAGTACCATTAGGCATTGATACTGTTGATGGTGTCTCGCATGGTGATTCATTGAATGTCATGACTCTGAGGATGCTATTCCATTCCGTTCCATTTTCTTTTTTATTATAAATATTTTTTTGATTTATTAAATTTTTTTTTAGAACATACAACGATGAATTATTTAAACACAAATATAGTTATGTAAAAGGCCCTGGGCCATACAAGTGGAAATAAATTATTATCATTATTCATAAAGAAATGAATAGTAATGATACTGATAATCAATTAATTGATTAATTAAATAATTAATTAACTAATTAATCAATTAATAGATAAAATGAAGAAATAGAAATTATTAATAACATAAATCTAGTATGATTTTTTTTCCAAGTTTGAGTAGTTGCTCTAGATCATTGGCTGCCAGAGTACGTCACGGCATTTTTTGAGATTACGCCCCTCTGCGTTTATAATTAGGTAAGCACCAGCCATGATCAAACGGGAATTTTCTTTCACCAATTTTAACTCCTCCCTTTCATCGACTTTTTCCAAAAAATCCAGATAATCTATCAAAAGCGGCTTCAAACTGAAGATCTGGAAAAATGAAATTGAATAGAATTAATAGGGGAAGGTGGGGCAAAATGGACATTCAGGGGTAAAAAGGACACATCTAAATTTTTAGGCAAATATAATGGAAAACTCTCGGAATTAATTGAAATATTGGTGGTAGATGGTTTTTGATGATTCCATTGGACAACTGAAGCAATTTTGGACGAAAAACAAGTGCCAAAATCAATTTTCCTGAATTTTTAGCCATTTTGACTTTTTTGAGCATTTTAGAGACGTAAGACCCTTCATTTTTTTTTTAATTTTCAGGTTTTTGAGAATATCTTTGGTTCTATTCATCCTAGTTTGAAAATCCTGATGGGAGGTGAAGGGTGGGATCGTTTGCCATCGATTCATAGGGGTTTCAATTAAAGAATATCGATTTTTGAGGTATTTATGGGCATTTCTGTGATGTAGTTTCGTGAAACAGTTTTTGGCCAATAACTATCTCAAAAATTGATATTTTTGAATTCAAAACACCATCAATCGATGTGGAATTAGTTAATCTTTCATTTGAGACAAACCCTGAATTGCTACGACCAATAAAACCAGAGATATTTGTAAAAAATGAACCTCGGCTTTTTAATAAAAAATATGTATAAAGGAAAAACTTACGTCATCAACATAAAACAGATCTCCGAGGAAGGCGTAGAATTTGATGATGCACTGCCATGGCGCGTTCGTGAAAGAGGCCACCATTGCAATGTATTTTCGCAGAGAATCCTTTCCCTCTTCAATTCCCCACTGCCACCAATTCTCAAAATCCGAAATGTCGCGATAAAATTTAGACATTTTTATGGAGTTTCTTCCCTGCTCGGCAGTCTTTCTCTTGTTACGTTTCACCTTACCTCAACCCTCTCGTTCAACGCTGCTTCAGGTAATTTGCCTGGATTCGGAGATTTGCCCTTATCTAGCTCGTTCGATAGAGTTCACGGGTGGTTTCACTCGTGACGGTACATGCAGAGGGTAATTCTCAAATGAACACACGCGAGTCTATATTTTACTTCGTTTATATAATATTTAAAATCATGTGATACACTTCCGAGAGTTTTAAGTCCGTACGCGAGTCTAAGATCTTTTTTGATGTTGGCAGTTCGGAGCCAATTCGAAGAGTGCCTGCAAGTTCACTCTTCTTTCTGCTCGTCACCCTTAAACTGCTGATTAAGCATTCCCACGGTTGGGACAGTCTTTTCAATGCAGAAGACTGCCGTTGGTATTTTTTCCAAGTCAAGCAGCTCTTAGAGAACTGGGCATCTCCTATTACTCCGTGCAAATGCTTAATCTTCTGGCGGATGATATCTACACCCATTATTATCTCCAAAGAAAATACGTGTTCGACCACACAACAAACAAGATAGTGGGATATCTCGACGTGTGTTGCTACACACGTCACACTCTTAATGATATTAATTATTTTGAAAAAAAATGAATAAGGGGAAATGATATTCTTTTTGCTTCCGAATGGAAGCATTGTAATCGTCATTTTTTTCGAATTTGAGATTTTATCGGATTATGACTCTAAATGTTCTAAAATGTCGGAAAAAAATATTTTTTTCACATGTCTGTGTGTATGTATGTGTGTGTGTGTGTGTGTGTTTGTATGTGTGTGATGACACGTTTCATCACTTTATGCGGAAATGGCTGCATGTATCGATATGAAATTCTGAGGGAATATTCACTACGCGAGCGCAAAGCTCTCCGCGGAATTTCAGCTAAATCGGTTCAATGGTTCTCGAGAAAAAGCGAATTGTCAAAAAATCGTTTTTTCGAGTTTTCTCAGCGGAAAATCAATTTACAGCGTCTATCCTCCACGGGGAGATGTGCACGGATAGGGCAATCATTAAACCCGAAAGGTGACCAGTGCTCCGATTTTTACTTTTTTTATTATATTTTTTTTACTGTGATTTTTGAAAAATCACGGTTATCGCGATAACTTAAAAAATATTTGAGTTAGAGACTTCAAATTTCGTGTGTTTGTACATCTTATGAGTGCGAATTTCGGTATTTCAGCGTAATCGACCGAACAGCTCCTGAGATATTGTTGAAAAACTATTCCATGCAATGAGCGTATATGCACGGAACTGCTTGTCTGACCATATCCAAGTTGAGCTTGAAAGATCAATTTAGATGACCATCACCATTCCTAAAAATTTCAGATTTTTCAAAGGATTCTTCTACAAGAATGCTGAAATTTTTTTTTCTTCAGAAATTCAAATTTTTTTCAATTTTTTTGAAGGTCACTAGTATTTATCATTTCATCATTAGAAAGTAGATAATTTTTGCTAAATAAATAAGACCGTATTCATCCTGATAGAATAACGAGAAGAACTGGAAATAATTCCTGATACTTAAACTCTAATTTCCAGATTTTTAATTTGAAATGAATCTCATATTTATTCTGTACTATATGTTATATTTATTATCCAAAGTCTTATTCAAAATAAAATCATCATTCAAAATAAAATAATTAAAGAATCAAGTTTCGTTTTCAATTACTGCACGGCCTGGTATATCAAGTTCCCCAAATCGAGTAATTTGATGAGCCTGATGAACGTGCCATTCAAAGTCTGTGATCAAATCTGGATTAACTCCATTTGGTATAAAACCATTGAAATGAGGTCTAGATCGATTTAGATCTCAGTAGATCTACGTGAATCTATGTGGATCCGAAAAATTTTAATGGTATCTCTTCCATTAGATCTATTGAGATCCTGTTAGATCTAAACAGCTCTCCGAAGATCTCCATGAAACATGTTCAATTTTTGTAATAATCTCTTTCATAGGCTTACATTTTCATATTCTATGAGAGGATAAATAATATAGTACGTTCCTCCTCATATACTCAACGACTCCGAGAACTCACGATTAAACTACTTCAACTTTTCTCCAATTGCTCTAAAAAAATTAGGCGAAGATGAAATGAAGAGGATTGAAAATTGATAACAGATATAAAATGGGCGGATGGCTCAGATAGAAGAATTTCAGTATAAGCATCTTGAAGGTGCCAGGTTTGATCCCACCCAGGTGCCACTTTTTTTTCGATTTTTCCCTCTCTCAAAATTTCAATTATGTATAGAAAATGGCCCTATATAATCAGTTGAACTCATATAAGGCTATTTTGAAAGAAATATTATACATAATTTTTTTTTCGGGTATCACAAGAGATCTGAAGTGATCTATCTATATCTCCGTAGATCTTCTTAGATCTATCTATATCTCCATAGATCTCCTTAGATCTATGTATATCTCCCTAGATCTCCTTACATCTATCCCAAAATTTAGATCTGGAACTAGTCAAGGAACAGCGTGCGAATAGGAGTCCAACACAAAATGAATTACGAGTAATTTAGGATTAAATATAATGTGGAAAAATGAATCAATCTTTCATTGACGTGGATGCGTAGATATGCCAGGCAAGATATGGAAGAACACATCGAATGTATCAAAACAGAAGCAAAAAGAAGTCGTCAGCCAGGAAATGTAAATAACATATACAGGTCGACGTTTCCACTATTGTTACAAAATAAGTGGAAACGTAGAGTAAAAAATCCTGAACATGTTGTCGTGAAAATTAATTTTTTCTGATAATTAACTTTTAAATTATCAATGAAAGAATTTTGCTATTTTTCGGCCAATAAAAACGAATAGAATGGCCGCCATAAAGATGAAAGATCCGTGACATTAACAATTGTCTATAATGCCGGCGTTCAGAGTGAATGAATGACATTTCTACGTTTGGAATATAGTTTCTCAACCTCTCTGCTGTCATTCAAGATTTTTGATATTTGATCAATTCAAAGATCAATAGAAAAATAGAAGTTATATGACAAAATGATTAAAATGAACAGCAAATGACCATTGATGACCCCCTCTCCAATCTTTAATTAAGAATTATTGATTTTTTTTTTGCATAATTATTTCCCATAGAAAATAATTTGTTAATGTAAAAGATTCATACAATGAATGCGACAATGTTGGCAACAATAAATACGACAATCAATGGAACAATTTATGCGACAGTCGGTGCAACAATGAAGGCGATCGTTGCATTAATTGTTGCATTTACTGTCGCATTTATTGTTGCATTGATTGTCGCATCCATTGTCGCATTTATTGTTGCAAACATTGTCGCATTCATTGTATGAATCTTTTACATGAAGAAATTAATTTCTATGGGGAATAATTATGCAAAAAAAAATTAATAATTCTTAATTAAAGATTGAAGAGGGTCATCAATGATCATTTGCTGTTCATTTTAATCATTTTGTCATATAACTTCTATTTTTCTATTGATCTTTGAATTGATCAAATATCAAAAATCTTGAATGACAGCAGAGAGGTTGAGAAACTATATTCCAAACGTAGAAATGTCATTCATTCACTCTGAACGCCGGCATTATAGACAATTGTTAATGTCACGGATCTTTCATCTTTATGGCGGCCATTCTATTCGTTTTTATTGGCCGAAAAATAGCAAAATTCTTTCATTGATAATTTAAAAGTTAATTATCAGAAAAAATTAATTTTCACGACAACATGTTCAGGATTTTTTACTCTACGTTTCCACTTATTTTGTAACAATAGTGGAAACGTCGACCTGTATATGTTATTTACATTTCCTGGCTGACGACTTCTTTTTGCTTCTGTTTTGATACATTCGATGTGTTCTTCCATATCTTGCCTGGCATATCTACGCATCCACGTCAATGAAAGATTGATTCATTTTTCCACATTATATTTAATCCTAAATTACTCGTAATTCATTTTGTGTTGGACTCCTATTCGCACGCTGTTCCTTGACTAGTTCCAGATCTAAATTTTGGGATAGATGTAAGGAGATCTAGGGAGATATACATAGATCTAAGGAGATCTATGGAGATATAGATAGATCTAAGAAGATCTACGGAGATATAGATAGATCACTTCAGATCTCTTGTGATACCCGAAAAAAAAATTATGTATAATATTTCTTTCAAAATAGCCTTATATGAGTTCAACTGATTATATAGGGCCATTTTCTATACATAATTGAAATTTTGAGAGAGGGAAAAATCGAAAAAAAAGTGGCACCTGGGTGGGATCAAACCTGGCACCTTCAAGATGCTTATACTGAAATTCTTCTATCTGAGCCATCCGCCCATTTTATATCTGTTATCAATTTTCAATCCTCTTCATTTCATCTTCGCCTAATTTTTTTAGAGCAATTGGAGAAAAGTTGAAGTAGTTTAATCGTGAGTTCTCGGAGTCGTTGAGTATATGAGGAGGAACGTACTATATTATTTATCCTCTCATAGAATATGAAAATGTAAGCCTATGAAAGAGATTATTACAAAAATTGAACATGTTTCATGGAGATCTTCGGAGAGCTGTTTAGATCTAACAGGATCTCAATAGATCTAATGGAAGAGATACCATTAAAATTTTTCGGATCCACATAGATTCACGTAGATCTACTGAGATCTAAATCGATCTAGACCTCATTTCAATGGTTTTATACCAAATGGAGTTAATCCAGATTTGATCACAGACTTTGAATGGCACGTTCATCAGGCTCATCAAATTACTCGATTTGGGGAACTTGATATACCAGGCCGTGCAGTAATTGAAAACGAAACTTGATTCTTTAATTATTTTATTTTGAATGATGATTTTATTTTGAATAAGACTTTGGATAATAAATATAACATATAGTACAGAATAAATATGAGATTCATTTCAAATTAAAAATCTGGAAATTAGAGTTTAAGTATCAGGAATTATTTCCAGTTCTTCTCGTTATTCTATCAGGATGAATACGGTCTTATTTATTTAGCAAAAATTATCTACTTTCTAATGATGAAATGATAAATACTAGTGACCTTCAAAAAAATTGAAAAAAATTTGAATTTCTGAAGAAAAAAAAATTTCAGCATTCTTGTAGAAGAATCCTTTGAAAAATCTGAAATTTTTAGGAATGGTGATGGTCATCTAAATTGATCTTTCAAGCTCAACTTGGATATGGTCAGACAAGCAGTTCCGTGCATATACGCTCATTGCATGGAATAGTTTTTCAACAATATCTCAGGAGCTGTTCGGTCGATTACGCTGAAATACCGAAATTCGCACTCATAAGATGTACAAACACACGAAATTTGAAGTCTCTAACTCAAATATTTTTTAAGTTATCGCGATAACCGTGATTTTTCAAAAATCACAGTAAAAAAAATATAATAAAAAAAGTAAAAATCGGAGCACTGGTCACCTTTCGGGTTTAATGATTGCCCTATCCGTGCACATCTCCCCGTGGAGGATAGACGCTGTAAATTGATTTTCCGCTGAGAAAACTCGAAAAAACGATTTTTTGACAATTCGCTTTTTCTCGAGAACCATTGAACCGATTTAGCTGAAATTCCGCGGAGAGCTTTGCGCTCGCGTAGTGAATATTCCCTCAGAATTTCATATCGATACATGCAGCCATTTCCGCATAAAGTGATGAAACGTGTCATCACACACATACAAACACACACACACACACACACATACATACACACAGACATGTGAAAAAAATATTTTTTTCCGACATTTTAGAACATTTAGAGTCATAATCCGATAAAATCTCAAATTCGAAAAAAATGACGATTACAATGCTTCCATTCGGAAGCAAAAAGAATATCATTTCCCCTTATTCATTTTTTTTCAAAATAATTAATATCATTAAGAGTGTGACGTGTGTAGCAACACACGTCGAGATATCCCACTATCTTGTTTGTTGTGTGGTCGAACACGTATTTTCTTTGGAGATAATAATGGGTGTAGATATCATCCGCCAGAAGATTAAGCATTTGCACGGAGTAATAGGAGATGCCCAGTTCTCTAAGAGCTGCTTGACTTGGAAAAAATACCAACGGCAGTCTTCTGCATTGAAAAGACTGTCCCAACCGTGGGAATGCTTAATCAGCAGTTTAAGGGTGACGAGCAGAAAGAAGAGTGAACTTGCAGGCACTCTTCGAATTGGCTCCGAACTGCCAACATCAAAAAAGATCTTAGACTCGCGTACGGACTTAAAACTCTCGGAAGTGTATCACATGATTTTAAATATTATATAAACGAAGTAAAATATAGACTCGCG
Organism: Aleiodes leptofemur; assembly: GCA_963942555.1. Taxonomy (NCBI): domain Eukaryota; kingdom Metazoa; phylum Arthropoda; class Insecta; order Hymenoptera; family Braconidae; genus Aleiodes; species Aleiodes leptofemur. Next base: position 5,836,160 of record OZ012614.1, read on the forward strand.
TGTGTTCATTTGAGAATTACCCTCTGCATGTACCGTCACGAGTGAAACCACCCGTGAACTCTATCGAACGAGCTAGATAAGGGCAAATCTCCGAATCCAGGCAAATTACCTGAAGCAGCGTTGAACGAGAGGGTTGAGGTAAGGTGAAACGTAACAAGAGAAAGACTGCCGAGCAGGGAAGAAACTCCATAAAAATGTCTAAATTTTATCGCGACATTTCGGATTTTGAGAATTGGTGGCAGTGGGGAATTGAAGAGGGAAAGGATTCTCTGCGAAAATACATTGCAATGGTGGCCTCTTTCACGAACGCGCCATGGCAGTGCATCATCAAATTCTACGCCTTCCTCGGAGATCTGTTTTATGTTGATGACGTAAGTTTTTCCTTTATACATATTTTTTATTAAAAAGCCGAGGTTCATTTTTTACAAATATCTCTGGTTTTATTGGTCGTAGCAATTCAGGGTTTGTCTCAAATGAAAGATTAACTAATTCCACATCGATTGATGGTGTTTTGAATTCAAAAATATCAATTTTTGAGATAGTTATTGGCCAAAAACTGTTTCACGAAACTACATCACAGAAATGCCCATAAATACCTCAAAAATCGATATTCTTTAATTGAAACCCCTATGAATCGATGGCAAACGATCCCACCCTTCACCTCCCATCAGGATTTTCAAACTAGGATGAATAGAACCAAAGATATTCTCAAAAACCTGAAAATTAAAAAAAAAATGAAGGGTCTTACGTCTCTAAAATGCTCAAAAAAGTCAAAATGGCTAAAAATTCAGGAAAATTGATTTTGGCACTTGTTTTTCGTCCAAAATTGCTTCAGTTGTCCAATGGAATCATCAAAAACCATCTACCACCAATATTTCAATTAATTCCGAGAGTTTTCCATTATATTTGCCTAAAAATTTAGATGTGTCCTTTTTACCCCTGAATGTCCATTTTGCCCCACCTTCCCCTATTAATTCTATTCAATTTCATTTTTCCAGATCTTCAGTTTGAAGCCGCTTTTGATAGATTATCTGGATTTTTTGGAAAAAGTCGATGAAAGGGAGGAGTTAAAATTGGTGAAAGAAAATTCCCGTTTGATCATGGCTGGTGCTTACCTAATTATAAACGCAGAGGGGCGTAATCTCAAAAAATGCCGTGACGTACTCTGGCAGCCAATGATCTAGAGCAACTACTCAAACTTGGAAAAAAAATCATACTAGATTTATGTTATTAATAATTTCTATTTCTTCATTTTATCTATTAATTGATTAATTAGTTAATTAATTATTTAATTAATCAATTAATTGATTATCAGTATCATTACTATTCATTTCTTTATGAATAATGATAATAATTTATTTCCACTTGTATGGCCCAGGGCCTTTTACATAACTATATTTGTGTTTAAATAATTCATCGTTGTATGTTCTAAAAAAAAATTTAATAAATCAAAAAAATATTTATAATAAAAAAGAAAATGGAACGGAATGGAATAGCATCCTCAGAGTCATGACATTCAATGAATCACCATGCGAGACACCATCAACAGTATCAATGCCTAATGGTACTGGTAAAATGGACTGTATTATACTACTTGAAGGAGTTGAAACCGGTTCATCAAAAGTATCAGCTAAATTACCACACAGATGAACCATTGATATACCAGGTTTCAAGGCTTTAGCACCAAGTGTCACCTCATTTCGGTATCTGAAGTTGATGCCAATGTCCTCACACATATTATGAAGGCTCAAGAAACTAACGCTATTACCGCGTGCGTCTAGTCCAACGGCTCTAGTGACAATTTTCGCTTTTCCAATTGCCAATTGATCAATCTCCATAATTTCCTCGTCGTCGATAACGAACTCGATTCTGGCGTTTGATGGACCGCCACTAGTGATCACTTGGTAAATCGTTCCAACAAGTCCCATCAAATTTTTTTGAGATATTTTCAATGGTAAAAATGCTTGAGATGAATGAATTGATGAGGATTCACTCCGAGTCTTCTCGGCACCGTAATCGCTGGTGAATGTGACTCTTTCACAGCTGTCAGTGAAAAGTGCTAGCCCAAACACTGTACAATTTCAAGGTTACTAGATACCACAAGCGAGCGTATGCGCCCGTGTCAAAAGTTGTCACTGGGCTCACGGTGAGGGAAAAACGCTCAGGCCCAATCACAGCGTCGAGCTGAAGCATGCCGCATTCTTATGAATGTGGCTCATCAAAATTTCCACGAGGTGAAATTCAATGCTCCGAATTTCATGGTTCAATCGAATGAATTGAGTTAACTATTGAAGATAGTTCTAGAAATAGCTCTAGAAATTCTCTACAAAAAATAAAGGAAGAAAATGGACTTTTCTCGTTCTACCTCTTTTCTGTTGATTTATTCCATAAATATCTCCGAAACTACTAGATTTAGAAAGAAATATCATACGACCTTTTCTGTAGGAAATTTCAAGAGTTATAAAAAATATACAGGCAAAAAGGGTATATTTCTATTAACTTCTGAGATGTTCTCAAAAAAGTGGGAAAAATGAGAATTTCCTGACATCACTCATAACTAAATAAGAGAGTTGAAGGCGAAAGATATTTTTTTTCTTTCCATCTTTTCAAATTTGTCGACGTGATTTGAAAATGTTTTTTTCGATTCGCACCTGCCTGTGATTCCTTTTCTTCCTGCGATCATTTGTTCCTGAGTTATGGTCAGTTGAATGAAAAAACCTTTCGTCTTTAATCGTCCATGTCTCGAGAACTTACTTACTCTGTAAGTGTCACGAATGTCGTGCTGAAAAAAAAAATCTGTATTTTTAAAGTTGGTTTTAAAAAGTACCCAAAAAATTAATTTTTTTTTTTGAAAATTGAGCTGAACTTCACAGAAAGTGCAAATGTTCTGATGTTTCCCCTCAGAACCATGTGTGCCTAAACACCCTGTGAATTTAGAAACCAATCGGTTGGACCTTTTTTTCCCCCGAAAGATCA
>OZ012614.1:6541835-6558121 GCA_963942555.1 Aleiodes leptofemur
ATTTTATCCCTGATGACTTGCGACCTCTGATTGTCAAGTCTGATGTTACAATCTGACAGAAGTCCGTCACATGAATCATTCCGGTTTTTTGCAGGACTTCCCTTGATTCTTCATTTTTTTTAAAGATTTCTTCAGTCTGTCGCAACTGAAAAATTGTCGAGTTCACAATTTCAATTTGCTTCCTTGCAGCGTCATGAGAAGTTCCTTGACCCTGCTCTAACTTGCTGAGTTGTTTGTAAATTTCTTTCGGATCTTCCACGTTCATCGTTCCTAATCCATCAATTAATCCTCTGCGGTTTTTCCTGGTTTTATTATTGTCAAGAATTCTTTCAATTAAATTCTTGTGTCTGATAAAATCGTCGTGTAATGATTGCTCAATCATATGTCCCTCCCCTTCCACGGGCAAAATCATGCTCCCTAGCATGATCGAAATTATAAAGAAATCTTGCTGCTTGTACGACAAGAATTCGCATTTCATCTGTTGTTTTATTCTGAGGTTTGAGGGTCCATATAGTCAGAAATCGATAAATTGCTGTAATCGATTGACATGAACTCGAAATAATTTATTCTTCTTTCCAGATCTGATAATATAGTTCACATCAGAATTCTTCTCAATTATCTCGTAAGGTCCAATCCATGGAGAAGTTAATTTTTTTGATCTTCCCCTTCGTACAATTTCATTTTTCAGAAGAACTTTATCTCCGACTTGAAATTGCATTTCCTTGGCATTTTTATCATATTGCCGTTTAGCGATATGTTTTGCGTTGCTCAATTTTTCTCTTGCCACCTGATGTGTTGCACGTAGTCTTTCTCGTAATTCTTGTGCATAGTCATCATAAGAGTACGTTGCCCTCGGTGGGTGTTTCAATGACGTTGGTAATTCGGCTTGTCGACCGTATAACATCTGAAATGGCGTAATTTTTGTAGCCGTATGTGGAGTAGTGTTATACGTAAATGTCGCATACGGAAGCCACGTATCCCAATCATTTTGTTCTTCAGCAATGAAACTTCTCAGATATTCAGCGAGAGTGCGGTGTGATCTCTCAAGAGCTCCATTTGTTTGCGGATGATAAGCCGTAGTTTGTATTTTTTTTATCCGTAATAATTTACAGACATTCTTGAAAATTTCTCCCACAAAATTTGTCCCTTGATCAGTCAATAATCTCGTTGGTGTCCCATGTTCACAGATAATTTTTTCTACAAAAGCCCTTGCGATTGTATTAGCTTCTTGATCGGGAATAGCAATTGCCTTGCTGAATTTTGTCAAAGAATCTTGGAATGTTAAGATATATTTGTTTCCGAGATCAGTTTCCGTCAATGGACCTACTATGTCCATTGCACATTGCTCAAATGCTGTTTCAGGAACTTCCGATATTACCATTGGCACTTTTGTAGCTTTTCCTAGCTTATTAGTTTGACATTTTCCACATGAGTTAACATATTTTTCAATGTCATTTCTCATTCCTTTCCATGCATACTTTAATTTGACTCTGTCATACATTCTTTGTATTCCAGGATGACCTCCAAGTGGTGTATCGTGATACTCCTTGAGAATGGTCAGTTTTTCTTCGTCCGATGGTGTAATAACTTCTGTTATTGTTTTTTCAGTATTTGCAGAGTCTTCTTTTTTCTGCTGAGCCCGCGTTATTACGGCAATTCGACTTAAAGCATCAGCGTTTGTGTTTAATTTTCCTGGTTTGTGTACCACCTCATATTCATACTCTTCTAATTTGATTCTCCAATGCATGAGTCGAGATCCTGGGTCCTTGGTATTGAAGATCCATCTCAAAGGACGATGATCTGTAACTATAGTGAATTTCTTACCGAACAGATATGGCTTGAAATGTTTCACTCCCCAAACAATAGCTAGTAACTCTTTCTCTGTTGTATTGTAATTTTGTTCAGCTTTATTCAAAGTTCTGCTGGCATATGCAATTGGAAGATCTTTGCCAATCTCTCCTTGAGACAAGACAGCTCCTAATGCATAATTTGAAGCATCTGTTGTTAGAATGAATGTTTTTTCAAAATCAGGATACTGGAGAATTGGTGCACTTGTTAACTTCTCTTTCAGATTCTCAAAAGAGAGTTGTTCTTTTTCGGTCCATTTCCAAGTAATATTTTTCTTCAGTAGCTCAGTTAATGGTTTGGCTATTGCCGAAAAATCTTTAATGAATTTCCGATAATATCCAGCTAATCCCAAAAATGACATAATGCCTTTTGCATTTTTCGGTACTGGAAAATTTTTCACTGCCTCTATTTTACTCTGGTCAGCCTTAATCCCTTCTTCAGAAATTATATGACCCAAATAGTTGACTTCTTTCCTCAAGAAATTGCACTTATCAGGTTGCAATCTCAAATTTGAACTCTTCAGTCTCTGGAAAACTTCTCTGAGCCTTGCATTATGTTCCTCGAGGCTGCTTCCAAAAACCACAATGTCGTCTAGATAAACGAAACATCGCAATCCCTGAATTCCAGCCAAGACTGAATTCATCAGTCTTTGAAACGTTGCTGGACCACCTTTGACTCCGAAAGGCAATCTGTTGAACTCATAATGGCCATAAGGAGTGGAAAAAGCAGTTTTGCATTTATCCTCTTCTTTTACTGGTATTTGATGAAATCCAGAAGCGAGATCGAGTGTCGAAAAATATTTGGCATTTCCCAATTGATCCAAGATTTCCGTGATATTTGGTAGGGGAAATGAATCTCCGATAGTTATGTCATTGAGTCGTCTGAAGTCTACTACAACTCGGAATTTAATTTTTCCTGACGCATCAGTTTTTTTCGGAACGACGAGTAAAGGTGCATTCCATTGACTCTTACTCGGTCGCACAACACCATTGTGTAACATCTCCTTGACCTGTCGATCTACTTCATCTTTTTGTGAATGAGGTAATCGATGTGGACGAATGTTAACGGCCTGTGTCCCTGGTTTCGTAGGAATAGTATGTTCCAGATGATTCGTTATTCCTGGAGAATCTCCTGGCAATTGAACGATACTATTATATTCTCCTAGAAGTTCTACGAGACTTGCCTTTTCTTCGTTATTCAAATGGTCTATCCGTAAATTTGCATGCAATAATTTCATACGTTCCTTCAAAGGTACTGACGTATGCTCTGTTTGTGTCAGCATCACTTCTGTTGTGGGAATTTCTTCTAATTTAACCACTGGCATATTCAAATATACGTCTTCTTCTGTGGTATTTATTATGCTTACTATTGCTCGTCCCTCAATAGGTTTAGTGAGGCATCCCCCTAAAAATATACCTTTCTCTAATTCTCTTTTATGGACCACACCTGGACTTAAACTGTGAGTTTTTACCCAGGCAAGAGTTTCTGTTCTTGCTGTTATTTTAGAAGGTTCTTCAGCATTATAGAATCCCAAATGTGTTCCATTTATCACTAATGCTTTTCCGGGATCAGTAGCAACTTTTAAATCTGGAGACTCGAGAAAATCTTCACCGAGTATTCCTCCGACGCAAGGAAAATCATCGGGCACTATATTAAATAAATGACCCAATTCTTCATTTCCTATTTTCAAATATAAAATGACTTTCCCAAGAGTGATGACATCCTGATTAGCTATTCCACGTAGTATTTGAGTTCCTTTGAGTATTACTACTCCTTCTTTCAATTTTTCAAGTTTTATGACTGAAGTCATAGCTCCAGAATCTGCGAGAAACATCGTAGGTTTTTTTAATTCATCAGCAGAAAGAATTAAACGATTTTTTATTTGAGATGGTTCTGCTGCTTTGATGATTCTCTTCTTATTTTCCTTTTCTTCTTTTTCTGGATTCCCTGATTTTGTGGGCTCCATCATTAAAACTTGAAAAGTACTTATTGGTAGAGTGCTATCTTCAGATGTCCCTGGATGATCATTTTTTCTATTATTATTTTTCTGTGTCCCATTGCCCTGCTTTTTTACAGGCGTTTTATTTTCTTCAATGTTTATTTTTGCTGATTCAGACATTCCAAGTTTTTTCTTTAATTTTCTGCAATCAGCTGCGTCATGACCTGCATTGTTGCAAAATTTGCAAACTGGGCCATATGCATTGATGCTTCGTCGATCTGAGGCAACCGGTAATATTGATTTTCTTTGTACCTGTGGTGCCCTGCAATCTTTAGCCATATGTCCTGGTTGTCCACAATTAAAACAGTTGGTCTGATGTATTGACTGTCTTCCAGTTGACTGTCGATTCCCTCCTATAGAATGTTTAGTATTCCCTGGAGGTTTTCCTCTATTTCCAAAATTAGTAGAAATGGTTCTTTCTAATCCTATGGCGCCAATACAGGCTTCATGCAAAGTACTGTATTTTTCAGCCCTTACAAGAATCTGTAGTTGTCCTTTTAAGCCTTGCTCGAAGTTGACTTTTGCCAACGTATAAATTGCTTCTTCAGCACCTTTTTTTTCTTTTTCGTCCCAATGAGGATTTACTTGCTGAATGGACTCAATTAAATCCATGGTCACCTGTTCTGCTCGTGTTGAGAATTGAGTGACGTCTTCTTGTTCTTTTTGTTGTAATCGATTAAATTCTACTTGTAATCCGAGTAGAGATTTGAGTTTCCCAAAAAGTGCTTGTAGTTCTTTTTCCAAGTCGTCAAAGCTATTGATAATTTTGCGTTTCAGTTGTAATAGGGCTTTTCCATCTAATTTACTTCCTATAATATACTCAAGTAGCCTTGCTTGTTTATTTGGATGAACCATTTTCTGTGCAGTTTTGCATGAGATCAAAAATGCGTCGAGATCATTATCTCCATTGAATTGACGCACTATTTGCAATGCTGTTTTGATACTCATGAATTCATCATCGTCAAAAGTCACTCTTCTTCCATTTGCTGCTTGCTGATTATTTTCATTTTGTGCAGCCCATGCTCGACACAATTCTTCTTTGAATTGATCCCTCTCATTTTCGACACTTTGGAGTCGAACTTGAGCGTCATTCAATATTTTTTGATATTCTGTATTTTCTACAATTTTTTGAGCTTCTCTTGCTCGTAATTCGTGCATTTCATTATGTAATTGTTGATATCTATCCATTAGGATATCAACCCGTCGAGGTGGTCGTTCTTGCACTATTGGGCTAGGTGTAAAATTACCTACCCGTAGTGAACCTGCTGGAATTGAAAAGTCCAAAGTAGGAGTCCCAAATGTTTCAATCCCTGGTTCCTCCGAATTCTGCGAACTTCGGTCATCCTCGTGACTATTGACAGCCTGTTCCGTGTTGCGTGAAGTTAATTGGATATCATCTTCACTTAATGGAACTAAATTTTCAAGAGTTGAGTGTTGTCTTCTTGTATTGACCCCTCGATTGAAGTTATCCTGTGACGTGTGTGCCTGTGACCTACTGGTGTCGATCTGCGATCTAGTATTATTCTGAGGATTATTATCCTGAGAATTGTTAGGGAAAAGGCTTCGTCTTACTTGGTTCCCAAGGCTTTCTAAGGAGGCGAACTCATCTCGTCCTTGTTGTGCCATGATTCAATTAACTTTTTAGAAATTAAGCAATGAATCGTTGAATGTACCTGTGTGATTCCCTTCCGCCCGGAAAGAATCGTCTATTTATCTCTGAATGTGAGATTTCTCTTAAGGATCCTTGATTTGCTATCACAACAATGATAGGCTTGTTACTTATCAATTTGAAACTGATTGTCAATATCTAGTTAAATTATTCTCGTACTCTCTGAAGTCCTAGACAATGGTTGATCAGACCCTGCCTGTTGGAGAAACTCGCTGCCACCAATTTGTTATGTTGGGTTCTTTTAATAATAATCTCCAGAGAGAGATACTTTAAATTAACTATTTATTGATTGAAAATCGATTTATAATTTATAATCTTACGATTAATCTAACAGCAAAATATAAGTTCTGAGAGGTAACTTAATTTCGCTTATTAGGAGTTAACTGACTCGAGCTGCATTATGCACTCGCTTATATAATCGAAGAATCGTACTTCAACACGTTATGTGTCGAAATATGATGACTTCGGAAAACAATGTGAATGCAATCGAAGTATTGCATTCTTTATGCTTACTTATCATGACCTACTCTTATTCTTTTATTAAGTAATTAATAAATAACATAATTATCATTTTCGGGACATAACACTTGACTAATTCTAACAAAGTGGAAAGACTGCCTATAATTATCACATCTGGGGAGACAGAAATGATGTTGGGAATTCCATCGATTGAAGATGGAACTGGTCGAAGTCAGGCGACGATTGTGTATGAAACACTTTTCGATTGGGGTCTCGATGAAAGTGTCCAAGCTCTATGCTGTGATACAACAGCGTCTAATTTAGGCTGCAAAAAAGGTGCAGCAGTGTATTTAGAGAAGTTATTGGGCAGAGAATTGTTGTACTTGCCTTGCAGGCATCATATTCTCGAGATTATTTTAAGAGCTGTATTCGAAATGTTTTTTCCTGATGGGGTTGGACCGAATGTTCAATTGTTCAAAAAGTTCCAAGTCAAATGGGAGGACTTGAACAAATCTAACTTGAAAACTGGAATTGAAGATCAAGAACTGAAAGTTTTCCTGGAAGATGAGATAACTCCCATCAAAGACGATATCAAAAAATTCCTCCAACAGTCTGTTCCTCGTGATGATTACAAAGAATTATTGGAGTTGGCATTGGTGTTCCTCGGTGATATTCCTCCCAATTATCATTTTAAAAAACCAGGTGCACATCACCATGCACGCTGGATGGCAAAAGCTATTTATGCATTAAAAATCTACTTATTCCGGGCAGAATATAAGTTGAAGGAAGTTGAAGAGCATAAACTTCAGCAGATTTGTCTCTTCATAATTATCATCCACATAAAAGCTTGGTTTACATCAACCATTGCAATTAAGTGTCCAAACCATGACTTAGAACTCATTAAAAAACTACACAATTATCGTACAATTAATTCTTCTGTAGCTGATTCAGCATTAAATAAATTGATGAATCATCTATGGTATCTTTCTCCAGAGTTGGCAGTCATCGCACTTTTCGATGAGGACGTTTCAGTAGAAAAAAAATTGGAGATAGTCGATAAATTAAAAAGTTGTAATGATAATGAGAAAAGTATGGATGGGGTTGATGATGATCTCGAAACGAACGTAATTCCTGATAATAAACGTTTCAGAGCTGGGAAGGTTGATGAACTGCTTGATAAAGAATTGGATTATTTTGTGACTGATCAGTCTAAAAAATTATTTGAACGATTTGATATAAATGCAGAATTTTTGGAAATTCATCCATCTCGATGGAAAGACAGTGAGAGTTATGTGAATGCCTTGAGTATTTTCACGAAACTGAAAGTTGTGAATGATTGTGCAGAACGAGGAGTCAAATTGATGGAAGATTACAATGGAAAATTCACTAAAAATGAAGATCAGCAACAATTTATTCTGCAAATCGTTAATGATCATAGGAAAAAATTCCCTACTGCTTCAAAGCAGCTAAACATTTCATCATGAATAGATATAATTATCTTTTGAAGAATATATGTTCGTTAATAAATATTATAAATGTATTTTAATAAATCTACTTCGATAACATATGGAATATGCGAGTGAGTCCCTATTTATTATATGACATTCAAAAATTAACAGCACTAACGAAGACTCCGATAATTTATAATGAAAGGAGAACAGTTGAATAAGCTCCACAGTCTCTAGAATCCAATATGGAACTCATATGAATAACATCAATGATCACATATTCCTTATTGTAAACGAATAGCACGAAATTAAAGAAAAAAAAGAATACTCCAAGTCTAAAAATAAGAAAAAAATTATGTAAAATTTTTTTCAATGCTGCTTTCTGTACATCATATCAGTAACTACATTCGTGCCAAATTTCATATTTTTTCATCCATTATTACCAGAGTTATAGAAATTCAAAGTTGAATTTGCAAAAATACATGTGTTTTTCCGTTTAAAACTTCTTTTGCTTTGGGGGCCAGGTTAATATTAATATTAAGGGCTGAAAATTTACAGACATTTTTTTTGAGTTATTTGGAACCGTTTTGGAGGGGGGATCGATAAAAAAAAATACAACCATTTTAAGGACCACCCTAATATATATATATATATATATATATATATATATATATATATATATATATATATATATATATATATATATAAATTCTTCTCTCTTCTTCCTCCGGATTTCAAAATTCTCATACCTTCTTCAATATATTACAGCTCAAAAACGTGGTTTTGGAATGCTGTAGCTAGTCATATCGGTTCCATGGCTTGTTGATGAAGGTCTGGGTGGAATTCTTGGTGAAGATTTGGTAATAATTGTACTCTGTGGACAATGGATCTCCACCTTTCTTTCATTCGATGGCTGATAAACAATCCTTGGCGTGCTGATCGTCGATATTTGTGGCTGCATTTCGTCTTTTGGTGCTTTCCTCTTACGTTTTGGACAGCAACAAAACCATGCACAACTGATCTTCTTGCCCACTACACATAGAAATACCAGTGTAGCCATTAAGCCCAACCCAATGAAACCGGTTGCTCCCATGTGAATGAGATTGTTATTATAAGGTTCCATATTATGGTTTGTAATCAAGTCCAAGGTATGTTGATACATTTGCATGTCACCTTCATGTGAGTTATTTGGTAGAGGTTCTAATTTGATTGTTTTTATTAGGTGTGGTAACTCGATCTCCTTAACCAGCTTCGGTGCCAGAAGTGTCAGGTTGAGGTCCAATGGGCCATCAGGAAGCCTTGATTCCGCCGTGCCCATGCTTCTGATTATGTCAGAGGTTGTGCGTGCTTCGCACCCCGGGCTTAAGTGCAGTATTCCTGTTCCTTCTATTGCTGTTGTATAGCTCAGTGACTTTTTACAGACGATGTTTAGGGTCAGGGGCTGCGCTGTTGAGTAAAGCCAAGAATGTGTTTCTATCAGTTGTGTCCATTGTGTCACGTGACTCCTTAGAATTTTTATGTCGCATTTCTTCATAGCCTCGATCGATGGCCTAACTAATAGTTCCATTTCACAACAAGGCACCTCCTTAAATTGTTGTAGGGAGTGTGTTGGACAAAGATATGATCTTCCTACGTGCTCACAGTGCTGGAAATGTTCCACATCAGCCTTGTAATAAAACTGACGATCTAGTGTTGTAATTAAGTACCTCGATGTTGGTTGAATAAAGGCTGATCCCGTCGTATTCCGCGCTAATTGTTGAGGCATCTTACATGATATCATCCTAAATAATTTCAATGGAGTCCTATCGGCCAGTGGAACTGTGATTATTGCGATGAATTTCCCTTCTGATTGCAACAAATTTATGTTCGACACTCTGGATAAAAGCCCTAGGTCAGGACTCTCCGTGTCAACTGGGAACATGAAGTTGGAGTCCTCTGCTTGTATATCCATGATTGCTGAAACTAGTTGATCGTGGCTAAGAAGCTCAATATCGATTCTCCCATGTTTAGCTTCTTCTATAGCCCATACTATTTTTTCTAGTGCCATTTTATAATGTTCTGTGGCTGCCAAAGCCTCTGATCCTATAAGCATGAGTTTGAAAACAAACTCTAGATGGTTCACTCTATCCGAGGAGCTTTGCATTCGCTGAGTTAATGCTGCTAAGTCCTTATTCAATAATTCAAGGTTTCTGGCTGTAGTTTTGAGGTAATCCCGGTTCCCATCTATTTCAGACTGTAGAATATGTGTACTATTCCTCAAGATTTTCGCGATCTCATTCTTATCATCATACAGCTTCTTAACCTGGTCAACCAGATATTGGTGTTCCCTGTAATCAGTGAAACCCACTATTGGCCCCAAGATTCGGGATATAAAACCGAAAACTGGCGCCTCTCTGCGTGTTCTTTCTTGGTTTTTCGGCTGATTTCTCAATAGACTATTTAAGTGATCTTGTATTTTCTTCGTCTGAGTTTGTAGTTTTTCCTGATCATTGATCTTCAGTAGCTGTTCACAATTTAATTCGCGACCATGGTCAACAATCACCTTCTTGCAATAATAGAAAATTCGCTGTAGGTCCTCCCAGCCCGTATGATGGGAATCCAAAATTCCTGCTACATCGATTGCGATCGTTATGGTCCAGGTCTTTACCGTCATATGGACTGGATCCATTTCTTCATAGAAAATTCCAGGATTATTCCCTAGGGGATGAATGGTGAATTGTTCGTGATCATCCTTCAAGCTAGCATGTGCACACAATGCCATCAGGGTTATCACATGAACAAACGATTTGGTCCCCATCTTTGATTTCAGTTACCTAAAATAAAAGCAAAATTTTTTTCGGTTGAACTTCTATGAGTTCTCGTGATTTATAATGAATTATGTCTTTGAAAACGAATAAACTGAAGAGAATTATTTGTTTTATTCAAAACTTCTCTTCAATTTATTCGGATGTTTCATGAACCTATTGCCATCAATCGTTTCCAGAACTAAATCGCCCATCTGGGTTCGGTCAATTATTTCAAACGGTCCTATGAATTCGTCATCTAATTTGTTCTTCTTTGGTTCCTTCAGAACATAAGCAAATTCGCCAATTTGAAAATTAGCAGGATGTGAGGTTTTATCATAGTGGATTTTCGATTTTTCTTTGGCTTGAAGTAGGTTTCTTCCCGCGATTATTTGGATGTTATTTAATCGATCTATAAAGTCTACAAGATAATCGTCGTAGGTTTCAACGGTTTTATCCTCTCCCAGTGAAGCTGGTATTCTAGCTATTTTACCGTAAATTAGTTCGTAAGGTGTGTACTTTGTTGCACTATGAACTGTGGTGTTATAAGAAAACATTGCAAAAGGTAAAAGTGAGTCCCAGTCATTATACTCATCCGTGAATGCCTTCAAATATTCAACCAGAACATGATGACTTCGTTCTAGTGACCCATTAGTTTGGGGTCTATAGCCGGAAGTAGTTCTATGTTGAATTTTGAGAGTTTTCATCAGTTGAGAAATCATTTTACTCATGAAATTTGTTCCACGATCTGATAAGATAGTTTTTGGACAACCGTACAACGCGATAAAATTATTCGCGAGTGCATCAGCCACCGTAATGGCTCGTCCATCTGGTAGAGGGATTGCTGTGCAGTGTTTGGAAAAATTATCTTGGATAGTAAGGATATTTGTATTCCCTGAAGGAGTTCTTGGTAAAGGTCCGACGATGTCAATTGAGATTTTATCAAAAGGTTCTGTCGGTGTATCGGTAATCTGCATTGGTTGTTTAGTTTTTATTCTTCCCATCTTCCTGATTTGACAAATACGACAGCTTTTTATATATTTTTCAACGTCACCCTTCATTCCTGGCCAGTAAAATTGTTCTCTGATACGTAAATAGGTTTTTACAATGCCCTTGTGACCTCCAATCAGGCTGTCATGATGTTCTCTGACGATTTCTGGTCTTAGTGGCTCATTTGGTATTGTAATATTTCCATTACATAATGTTATTTTAATTTTGCTGTCTCTAAATTCCCTGCGCAAATAATGAATGAAATTGATTTCGCCCTTCAATTCATTACCCTTGTTTGCCATGCGAACAGATTCTATTCTATGAGCTTGTAATGCATAATGAAGGTTGTGTAAACAAGTTTTCTATTCTGAAACTTTAATTAGGTCCCAACATGAGTGTTTAACAAACACTATAAAGATCTTGTGGGTTCCTTTCTTCTGGACAATGATTTTCCCAATTTTTGGTTTATTCTGTTTCAGAATTTCGAAGTTGATGTAATTTAAATCTGCCAGCAGTTGAGTTGAAGGACTATTGGGTTTACAGTCCGTTGCCAAAAAGTGGACAATATTTCCTCGTTCATAAGTCAGACCATCTCGACTTTGTATCATATTCTCAGGATGTGGATGAGTGTCGTCTTGTGGAATAATTGGGTCATATGATTTGTATTGTTCTACCTCCTCCTTTTCCAGATCTTCGTCTATGAGGTCGCTTGAAATATTTGCTTTTTGACCTTCTTCTGGAAGTCTTGATTCGCACCCCCCTTTTTCTTTTAAGGTATCGCTCTCAGATGAACTTTCTGTAGCCATGCCTGACTCTGATTCCGTTGAATTTCCTTTGCTGTCATTCTGTTGCTCAAATCTTTGGATTCGACTCCTAAATCTTGGTCCATAACCCGAAATTTTGTGTGACGACTTCTCTAAGGACTCAGTTACTTGAACATATGACGGTTCGCCAAAAGCTTCTTCTAAATTTCGTGCTACTTGCTCTCTGTTAAGATTGTTCGAGATCGAATTCTCATGGTTATTAACCTCTTCGTCGATCACATTATCTTCAATGGTGTTTGGTTGCAAATCATTATTTTCAAGTCCAGGAGCAAAGGTCACTCTTTTATTTGCTGTATTTGAATTTTCTTCTGGAGAAGATGGTAATACTGTAGTCTCCGCTTGCGAATTCATTATTACTGTAGCATTTGATGGTCTTGGAAAGTCTCCTGGCCTTAAATGCCGAGGAATTATTCCCACTGTTTGTTCATAGATACGTTTAGTTTCGTCACAAAGCCTTCTGATATTTTCATCTTGCTCTCTGCCTCTTTTACTAGCTTCTTCGTAGTTTATTGTTGAGTTTATGACCTGGTTTCAAATTTCTTTATCATCCAATTCTGCAAATTTTTTGATTGGCGAGAATTCTGATAAAGAAATAAAATTTCTTTCTCGATCGAAATTTTCTGACACTTCGTTCACTTCGTCTGGATCATCAGGTTCCATTAGATGGTCGTATTGCCGAATGCTTCTGTTAATCTCTTGAAGATCTTGAGTAGAGAGTCTGTTATTATCACTCAATATTTCTCGAAATTCCTTCAGACTCTCATTTATTTGGGTCAATTCTTGAATTGATAATCTTTCCCCGTTGAAATCTTCAAGGTCTTCTATTAGTTTAGTTTGAGACTCTACCTGAGATTCTTCTCTATGCTCCTGTTCTTTGATATTATCTTGTACACGTATAGTTTCATCCCCAGTATCTAAGTCAATTTCCTCAGTATCCTTGATATCTGGGGCTATTTCGACTATTCCTTCTGGATCCACATCTGTGATGGTAATTTCTTCATGATTATCTATTTCAGGTTCAAAAACTTCATCTTCCACTTCCTCGGATGAATTATTATCTGATTCTTGATTTAATGTAGATTCAATAGTTACAATAACTTCCAAGTTTTCCTCTGGATCAGGTACTTTCATCTCTGACGTTGAAGGTTGTACTTCGATGGTCGCTTTCTTTCCCTTGTCTGCGGAAGTTTGTGTCTTCTTTTTATAAGCTCTTGAGTCTTTATAATTTGGAGGTTTCTTGTCAGAATTTAAACTTGCATGTCTCGTGCTCACTCTCGTCGCTATGGTCTCCTTAGGCTGTTGTAGGACCTTAGAATGACTTAATGTTCGAGGACGTTTTGCAGCCTCCTTGAGCAGTGTGAGGGGATTTTTTGTTGTTTTCTTTAAAATTGACTTTGCTGGTATTTTACCCACTGGGAGAACGGTAAATGGTTCTGGTTCTGAATCAGATTGATTTTCTTCTGAAGTTAATTTTTCTTCAATTTCCACTGGGTTTTGAGAAAATGCATCTGCATATCGCTCTCTCTTCAATTTCCTATGGACCACAGTGAATTCAAATTCATGCAACAGTGAGCGCCATTTTACTTGTCTTCCAGTTGGTGTTATTGTATCCCTTAGCCATTCGATGGCTAAACTAGTGGTATATAGGACAAATGGTCTCCCATATACGTATGGCCTGAAATGATTTATTGCGTAGAAAACTGCTAAACAATTTTTTTCTGCTTCTGTATACCGTGTTTCCGCGTCAAGAAATGGTCTGGATGCAAATGATATTGGGCGTTCATCTCCATTTTCATCTTTTTGACTCAGAACTGCTCCAAGACCAATTTCAGAAGCGTCTGCAGCTATTATGAAAGGTTTTGTTGAATTGGGATGGATCAGTAATGATTCCTCACAGATTGACTCTTTCATTTCCTCAAAAGCCCTATCAGCCTCCTTAGTCCAGGTGAATTTATTTGCCTTTTTCAACAGATCCGTGAGTGGTTTAGCCTTATCTGCATAATGGTCGACGAATTTCCTGTAGTAATTTACAAATCCCAAAAAGCTTCTCATTCCTTTTACATTTCTGGGTTTAGGCATGTTTTTCAGTGATTTAACCTTTGCTGGATCTGGACGTACACCTTTGTCGGTTATTAAATGACCCAAATAACCTACTTCCTTACATAGGAATTTGTATTTATCTGGCTGTAGAGAAACTCCTTGGGTTCTCAATCGTTTAAATAGCCTTTTAACTCTTGCATGATGTTCTACCAGGTTTCGAGAAAAAATTACGATGTCATCCAAATAAACGTAAAGTTCCGTTCCAGTTAACCCACTCAAAATTTTATTCATCATTCTTTGAAAAACAGCTGGAGCATTTTTCAATCCAAAAGGCATCTTCCAAAATTCCCAGTGACCTTCAGGGGCTGTGAAAGCAGTTTTCTCACGATCTGCCGGGTCCATTCCTATTTGATGAAAACCGTTTGCTAGATCAAAAACACTAAAGTATTTTGCACCCCCCAATTTATCCAAAATTTCGCTGATCTCGGGCAAGGGGTAAGAGTCACCTATGGTCTTTTTATTTAGATCTCGAAAATCGATGACTAATCGCCATCGTTTATTTCCCTTAGAATCTGCCTTTTTAGGGACAATCCATAGAGGTGAATTATATGGTGACTCCGATGGAGCAATTACCCCCTGTTCAAGCATCTTATTGATTTGTTTATTGATTTCATCACGATGTTCCATTGGATATCGATACTGTTTCCTATGAATTGGTTTATCATCGATTGTTCGTATTTTACAAGTGAAATTTTTGGCGCATCCCAAGGCATCGCCTGGTAGAAAGAAAATATCATTGAATTCTTTAATTATTTGTTCAACCTGCAGTTTCTCTGGTTCATTAGGATGGTCTGTTGGGATCATATTCTTCAATTTTTCAATCCGCTCTTCAGAGTCTGCATGGACGATTGAGGTTGCCAACTCAGGTACATCTTCCTCAGAGCCAGACTCTCTCAATTCTGTATTTAATTTAAAATCAAA
Source organism: Aleiodes leptofemur (assembly GCA_963942555.1). Taxonomy (NCBI): domain Eukaryota; kingdom Metazoa; phylum Arthropoda; class Insecta; order Hymenoptera; family Braconidae; genus Aleiodes; species Aleiodes leptofemur. The sequence continues at coordinate 6,556,877 of OZ012614.1, forward strand.
TGACTCTAATTGTTGCGGAGGAATTTGAATCTCTGCTGGCTCTGATGTTGTGTTTATTACCATGACCACACCCATATTATTCTCCACTTGTACTATTGCTTCACCTGCAAAAACTCCTTCTGCCAGATCTATTTTTGGCATATAGCCTTGTTCAATTTCACCATTTGTTACCTCTATGGGAATGGCTAATCTCACTCTAGGAGGAATTATTACTGGAGAGTTCATTCTAATATCTCGATACCAACCAATAGGATTATTAGGATTTTTAGCTAAGGTAATATTTCTATGTCCATATAAAATTTCTACTTTCTCTTGCACAAGAAATTCATTTCCCAATATCCCTACTCCATCGATGGGGAGTTTGATGTTGACGACATGAAATTGTGCTGACGTTCCCAAAAGTTGCAAAGTTGTGACACCCAGAGTACGTATTGTGTCGATGGTGAGGCCTTTAACTTATCGTGATCTACTTCTGTCGATTTCGACACCTGATTTTAATGCTGACTCTTCAATTAAATTTACAGAAGCCCCTGTATCTACCAAGAAACGTTGCTTACGGTCAATGAGCTCAGTTGATTGAACATTCAGGCAAGGCCCCCCTCTGCCACGCAGACAAAGGGATCTGACTCTGTTGCAACTTTTCTACACGCGTCAAGACAAAAATGTATAGGCTTTGTTGGATTAGATTTTAAAGTAATTGTATCATCCCAATAAGAAATTCTAGCTCGTTCCTGTTCTAAAAATGCATCTCCTAAGAGTGCTTTACATCCCCCCGGATGCAAATCTTTTTTTTTTTTTTTTTTTTTTTTTTTGGTTGCAAATCTACTACATAAAATTGTACATCTGAATTTAGAATTTTAATATTTACTGTACCGATTGATTGAATGGAATTCGAAGTAAGACCCCTAATTTTAATGCTCTGAGAGGTATCAATTTTTGTCCCATGACGTAATGCATTTGCATAAATTAAATTTACCTTTGCCCCTGTATCTATTAACGCAAGAGCACCTTCTCGATGTAAACGGGGTCCATGTAGAGTGACCGTTGGTCCGATTCCTGAAACACAGACTACTACTTCTGTGTATTCTTCTCCTGATTTTTTGTTGGGATGAGTTGCTGTAACGGTGTGTTGTTCTGGACGCTGGGATTTTTCGCTCGCCGACACGTCCTCGCGGCGAGAGCTTTTCTCGTTTAAATGCTTCCTAGATTCAGAGGTGGATTCACGAGATTGGTCCCTATGTCTAG